>SJYC01083933.1:0-41472 GCA_006408675.1 Madoqua kirkii | reverse complement strand
ACAATTGTTGTGATAGTTTCAGGTGAAAGGGAAGGGACTCAGCCATGCTATTCCATTGTGTGTGTGTGTGTGTATATATATATATATATACACACTTCCATACTGTTCTTCATTGTGGCTATACCAGTTTACATTCCTGCCAACAGTGTAAGAGGGTTCCCTTTTCTCTACACACCCTCCAGCATTTATCGTTTGTAGACTTTTTGACGATGGCCATTCTGACCCATGCGAGGTGATACCTCATTGTAGTTCTGATTTGCATTTCTCTAATAATTAGTAATGCTAAGCATCTTTTCATGTGCCTCCTGGCCATCTGTACTTCATAGTGTTTTAAATCATCTGTTTAAAATTGATTTTAATTGTGTGTAACTATTGTACTGTATGCATGTAAACTTAAATGTTAGAAACCATATGCTTTGAGAAATTTTCTGAGGATCTTGGCTAACTTACCTATGAAAAAATAATGTTCTGTATCCACCAGGGCAAATTATTTAAGGAGATACAAGAAACTGTGACAGCAGCTCCCATATCACAAATGCAAGCTAGAATACTCTGGGGAAATATATCAATATGAACATTAGTTGATACATGAGACTGACTTATAAAACTTCAAGCCGGAAAGGAATAGTAATCATCTTTGGAGTCTGGCTAGATATGCCTCATATTCCTGGATTTATGCCCAGCAACTCAGCAGAGTAGGAAGAAAGTATTGAACTATTTTAAAAATGATATTGATGAGGGAGGAATAAGTCAACCCTCTATCATTTCTCCTGTAAGATTTGAGGTTATAGATTTGAGATTGTATTTATGAGATTTGAAACAGAATTTAATTCTTTTTTTCACAGATAGATGTAAAGTATACATTGAACCTGGCAAATTTTTAAGAAAGAAATAAACAAAATATTACCTTTACACAGAGATTCTTTATGCCTTCTAGGCTTGTGAAACCTGCATATTCTAATCTCTAATATTTTCAAACTTATCTTTGTTTTTACATAATATACCAGGCCTAAGAGGTTATATCCAGGGCAAAATTAATGTAGATGATAAGAGAGAACTACAGCATGGCAAAAGAAAGAAGTCAAAGTTTTTCATTTAAGATAACCAACTGAAAAATATAAAATTGAGAGAACAGAAATATCAAATGATCATTAGGGTAAAAGATAGGAAATGTTCTAATTCAGGCAGGATTTCAGCCCTTTTTGAGTTCAGTGAGTGACATTTTATCCTGGAGATATCAAGTTCCTGGCTTTCTCTATTTTTATATGTCCCACATTTTCTGTACAAAGAGTGGAGAAGACACAGCATGTGGTGGTAGATGCCAGAACCCACATATTTTCCAGTTCCCTTGGTGGTTATTTCACCCGACTGAATTTCCCTTTTCCCACATGTAAGTTGAGGCTGCTCACAGTAACCACCTTAAAGAGTATTGCTGGGATTAAATGAGCTTATGCTTGTAAAGTGCTGAGCAAATAAGAAGCCCTCAAACATGTTAGTCTTTATAAAGGGAAGGAATAGAAACAGTAAATTGGTTTGGTGAAACTCTGGTTTCTTTCCCTTTTTTGCCTTGGTCTGAGGATTGAAAGCTGTTTCCTTCTTTTGTGGAAAGTGAAAGTTGTTCAGTCTTGTCCGACTCTCTGTGACCCCATGGATTATACAGTCCATGGAATTCAGGCCAGAATACTAGAGTGGGTAGCTTTTTCCTTCTCCAGGGGATCTTCCCAACCCAGGGATCAAACCCAGGTCTTCCACATTGCAGACCGATTCTTTACCAGCTGAGCGATAAGCGAAGCCCCTTCTTGAAAGTAACCATCACCAACTCTGCTCATCAAGCTCTCTGACCTGCATCAAACTTTCCCACCTCAGCACCCCCCCGATAGAGAAGGAATTTGAACATGGATGGGGGGACCTCATTGCCTGCTTCAGGAGAGACATGACTTTTAAGGTCATATATAACATCTAAAATTTTTGCCCATCTTGTACTCTATTTCATAATACACATGAAAGTGGAAATGTTACTTGCTCACTCATTCCAACTCTATGTGATCCATGGACCATAGCCTGCCAGGCTCCTCTGTCCATGGCATTCCATGGCATTCTCCAGGCAAGAAGACTGGAGTGGGTTGCCATTCCTTTCTCCAGGGGGATCTTCCTGAGCCAGGGATCAAACCCAGATCTCCTGTATTGCAAACAGATTCTTTAGCATCTGAGCCACCAGGAAAACCCTCAAAGTACATGTGCAAAATGTAAAATATCTGCCCCAAACTTTCTAGTGACATTTGTCACTCCAGGAGGATGTGGGTTTATCTATGATTATCAACAACTCCTAGAATGTGGTTCTATGTTCCCAGAGTACAAAAACTTAGATAGAGAAACAAAGACACTCCCAGCCCTCAGGATCTGTTTAGTTAGAAAGAACTAATGAAGGCAGATTCTTCGTCAAGAGCAGGAATTCACCCTCTTTAGCGACCTGAGCAGGCATGGTTTCATTTCCTGACGCTGCCTCTCTCAGGAGCATTTTTTTGATAGAGGTGGGGAGGTTGTCTTATGTTGGGTTCTAAAAGAGCAGAGCCAGAAAAAGGAATTCAGTGCACCATAATTTGTTGATAGAAAAGCATTTCTCCAGGAAAAGCTTTTAAAGGAGGGAAGAAAGCAAGATAAATGAAGGGAAAGAGAGACTTTCCTGGCAGTTCAGTGGTTAAGACTCCACGCTTCCACTGCAGGGAGCATGGGTTCAATCCCTGGTTGGGGAACTAAGATCTCTCATGTCTCAAGAAAAAGAAAGAAAAAAGAAAGGGAGAGAGCCAGGCAGGGATGTGGTCTCAGGTAAAGTCTGATTTGGCCTGATCCACAGAGGAAAAGCTGGGGAGCATGGACCACCCTACAAAACTGTTCTTCCTTTGGGACAAGAGGGTCTTTGCACCTCTGAGCTGTTGGCTGTGCTGTCTTGCTGGGCCCTGTGAATGCTCCACCAGGCCGTCAGCTTCAGGTCTGGAGCACAATCAGTGGGTCCCACAGTTTTGACCTCACTCCCACATTTCCTGGGTCTCTGGGCCTGCTGTCCCCATGCCAGGAGAAATCAAACCACCCCTAAGTTCTCAGGTAGTGATGTTCAGTGAAGACTTGCTGGCATAAAATACCAAGCCATTCCAGTAATACATGTTTGTTTCTAATAACGTGAACTCCTGGCACTCTCAGGATGGAAGGGGTTCAATGTCCACATTCTGCCACCATGTGACTGGTTGGTCTCTCTTGATAAAGGAACCATGTCACATGCTCATCAAAGCTTGAAGCATGCCAGCATCTTGTGGTCATCTGGCCTTGTCAACATAACATTGTCACTGTAATGAGTCCTCTGGGATGTGCACAAAGTCTTCCTAGACCTCTTCACTTTGTATTATGATGTAGGATGAGGAAACATAGCCGTGGAGCTAAACCATAAGTGTGTATTGTTGCCAGTTCTATGTGAGTGCAAACTGTTTCTGCCCTTCTTTTTTAGACTGGAATAGAAAAATACATGTTTGTCAAATCAGTGACTGAGCACCATGTACCTGAGGCTATGTTAATTTGTTCTAGCCGAGTTACCACACCTGACAGGCACCTACGTATACCTGTGGTCTTTCAGCATCCATCTGGTTTTTGCAGGGGCCAGACCAGTGAACTGGAGATAGGATACGGACCTCCACTTTTGCAGTCTTTGAATCCTGAAAGTGTCAGTTGCTCAGTTGTGTCCAACTCTTTGTGACCTCATGAACTGTTGTCTGCCAGGCTCTTCTATCCATGAGATTTCCCAGACAAGAATACTGGAGTGGGTAGCCATTCCTTTCTTCAGGAGATCTTCCCTACCCAAGGATCGAACAAGTGTTTTTCACATTGCAGGCAGATTCTTTACCATCTGAGCCACCAGGGAAGCCCTTGAATCCCAAAGCAGGGTCTAGTCTCTGCCATCCCCCTCCTCTCAGGCTATGCACGCACTGTTTTGATTTACTATCTTAGCCAAAGATTATGACTTTAGAACTCAGCCCACAGACCAAGGACTCAGTGAGGGGATTGCACAAGCAGCCACATATATAAATTCCTATTTTGCATTTCAGAATCAGAAAACTGACCACTGCATAGGTCAGTTTGCAGACCTAGTATACCCACGGTAAACCAGGCCTTGGCCTGAACTTTTATTACTCTAACGGGGGCAGCAATAAGGTAGCAATTCAATTCAGACCCTATGTCCAATAGTCCTTGAAATGTCTGGGTGTTACCTTTTCCCCAGTGTACATTTATGTATGTAAACATGGACGGGTCCCTTCTGAGAGGGACTTGGGTTATAATTCCCATGCATACTCACTGTGGTGCTACAGGAGCCTCATTCCTGGGGCTGAGGCTAGATCTGAAGACACTCTGGCCCTGAAACCAGACAAGGAATTGTAATGTCTTATCATACTGTCTATTAGGCTCCTGCTCTCCTATCCTTGGTTGCTTTTACTAGTAAGCAGTGTCCTTGTCAATCATCCATCTATTTTGCTCCTAGGGACACCGTGTCCTATTGTCTCCATAAATCGCTGCAGGTCAGACTGCTTCTTTACTGCCAATCTGAACTTACTAGTCATTATAATTGCAACCCCTGGCTGTATACCTAAGAGTAGAATTGCTGAGTTAAATGGTAATTTTCTATTTAACTTTTTGGTGAACTGTCAGACTGTTTTCCAAAGTGGCTGCACTATTTTACATTCCTACCAGCAATGCTGGAGGATTTTAGTTTCTCCACATCCTCCACCAATACTTATCATTTTCTTTTTGGTTTTAGCCATCCTAATGGGTATGAAGTGACATCTCCTTGTGGTTTTGATTTGTATTTCCCTAATGGCTAATTGGAAAAGACTCTGATGCTGGGAGGGATTGAGGGCAGGAGGAAAAGGGGATGACAGGGGATGAGATGGCTGGATGGCATCACCGACTCGATGGACGTGAGTTTGGGTGAACTCCGGGAGTTGGTGATGGACAGGGAGGCCTGGCGTGCTACGATTCATGGAGTCCCAAAGAGTCGGACATGACTGAGCAACTGAACTGAACTGAATGGCGAATGATGTTAGTCACCTTTTCCTGTGTGTTTTGGTAATTTGTAAATATATGAAAAAATGTCTGTTTGGATCCTTTGCTGATTTGAAAAATTAGGTTTTATGATTGAGTTGTAAGAGTTTTTTTATATATTTCAGATACAAGTCATGTATCAGATACATGATTAACACATATTTTCTCCCAAGTTGGGGGTTATCTTTCTGCTCAGTCAGCTAGCAGAGCCCTCACTTTAAAATCTGTTTGTAGAGCATCTGGTAAATGACTGAAACTATGCTAGATGTCAGGAATATGCAGGTCAAGAAGACATATTCTCTGCCCACCAGAAAAGTGGAATAACACAAAATCAGGACCCTCAGGTCAGTTTCCTGATTGTCCTTAGTCTTCTGGCCACTGTCCATCTCGTTAGCCCTTCTAGCTGCCTCAGAGCTCAGTTCTGAACATTTTCGTTTCCAGCCGCTCTCATTCCCTTGCTGATCCTGTTTTCGGTGTGTATGCTCAGTTGTGTCTGACTCCATGGACTGCAGTCCACCAGTCTCTTCTGCCTCTGGGATTTCCCAGGCAAGAATACTGGAGTGGGTTGCCATTTCCTGCTCCAGGGGATCTTCCCCACCCAGGGATTAAACCTGTGTCTCCTGCACTGGCAGGCGGATTCTTTACTACCTGGAAAGCTTAATGCTCTTAGCTACCTGTAAATGATTCCAAAATGTATAACTCTACCTTGAGTCTCCCCGCAAAATGCCTACTTGACATATTGCCCTACAGATCTAATAGAAATGGCAAAGTTAAATGACTAAATCTGAACTACTGATGTTATTCTCAAAATATATCTTACCCCTTGCCTTCTCTGTTTCATTAAATAGAGACTCCATTCTTTGTTGCCCAAGCCAAAAATCTTGGAGTTATTTTTGACTCCTCTTTTTCCCTCACAACCAATATTTCATCTGATGGCAAATCTTAATATCTCTATATTCAAAATATATCTTGATTCTAACAACTTATCACCTCACTCCGTGCCTACAGCTGATTTTGAGTCAGTGACATCTCTCATCTAGATTATTACGTCAGCCATTTAATTCATCTCCCTGCCTCTGCCCTTATCTGCCTCCTACAGTCTGTTCTCAACATAGCAGCAAGAGTGAGCTCATTAAAAATAAGCTAGATCGTGTCACTCTGCTTATGACCACGGCTTCCAATCTCAAGCAGAGAAAAAGCCAAATCTCCTCCAGTTATCTATAAGGCCCTACATGACGTTGCTGCTATGGACAAAAAAGTGTTGCCTGCCCTTTCAGTAAACACAGAATGTTGCCTGCCATTCCTTACACAGTAAGGTATGCCTGCTGTCAAGCTATTAGGCGCTCAGCCACCCCAACATTGTGCCCAGTGGGGAACTGAAGATGGAGAAAAACAGGATCCTGACCTTAGATAGTTAAGATGCATGTCAAAGCAGTAATTTCAATGAGCCTGCATCTTCCCATACATACAAAAGCGTTAAAATCGTTACTAGAGATGTGTATACATTTTGTGATTAATAGTATTCTTTTGATGTTTGATTTTTGTTTTCAGCAAAAATTGCTGGGGAAAAAAAGAAAAGCTGCTGTATATCCTGGCTTCTCCCTGGCTGCTTTGGAACGGTTCCTCAGAGCAATCTGGGAGGATATATTCCAGGTGATATAGTCCTCAGTAATGTCCCCAAATAAAACATAATTCTTAACTTTTAAGTAGTATGTATTTTTTTCAGTAGATACTCTCTTCCTCTGACCTTTCTGATCTTTATTTTCTCCTATTGTCATACATGTACATGCTAGCTGCTCAGCTGCCCATGAACTGAAGCCCACCAGGCTTCTCTGTCCATGGGATTTCCCAGGCAAGAATACTGCAGTGGGTTGCCCTTCCCTTCTCCAGGAGATCTTCCTGACCCAGGGATCAAACCTGGGTCTCCTGCATTACAGGCAGATTTTTTACCATCTGAGCCACCAGGGGAGCCCCGCTCACTAATTCCACTAAGCCACACTACTTCCTCAGTCATGTTCATGCCTCAGGACCTTTGCACTTGCTGTTCCTCTTACCTGGAATGCTCTTTTCAAGGCAGCCTCATTGCCCCTCCCTTGCCTTCTTCAGACCTTGACTCAAGTATCTTGGAACTGTCAGGGTTTAGTCATGGGGGAAGAACCATTGTGATTGTTGTGGGACAAGAGATTTGTTTTAGAAATTAGATCTTACACAGCTGCGGGATCAGCTCGGAAAGTGAGTCTGGAAGGGTGGATTCGGAGGATCAGGCAGTCACTGACCAGTTCTCCTGAAGCCCTGGTCCAAGACAGAGCCTGAGGGGAATCTGAGAAACCGGGAACATTCAGCCACTGGAGTGGACCACAGAGGGGCAGCTTGTGAGGAGATGGATGGGAACCTGGTATTTTTTCTGTGTAGTTTACAGCCTCTGTGATTTTCCAGCCAAGGGTCTGGTGGTGGGCCTGGGGCCATTCCTGGCTGTTCTTCTAAGCACATTTAATTTTCACATAATGATGGCAGCAAAAACATGCATCTGTTTAACATAATGCAACTATTTCTCAAACAACTGAAAACACAAAATTATACTTTATCCATATCATATCAGAGTTATTTACATCATTCTTCTTTCAACTGAGTCAAGCCCCTCTTTTATATTCTGTAACATAAATCCTGAGATTTACAGTTGACCATGATTAACACGTTACATTTAGTAACAGGAAAATGGAACAGAAAAATAAATACAAACATATTCTTACCAAGGTAAGGAAGAAATATTCATAACTACTATAGTCCTTGTGTCTGCAACTGATCATGTGAGCATTATTTGTATTTATGACTTCCCTCTTCTAGCTTTACAATCCATAAGCACAGATTGAGAGACAGGAGGGATTAATGGCCAGAGTAGAAGCCATGGGATTTGGGTCCCTTGCTCACAGAACTTACTCGTGCCTACAGGACCCACTAGAGGCCCGTCTTGACATAGCACTTAGACCTGATGATGGGGTGCTGCGTGTGCATCTGTCTCTAGCTTGATGACTCAGCAAATACCCAGAGCATGATAGACAGCTCAGTTTGAATAGTCCAGTCTTTTCTATGGCCCGATAGCAAGCCAGAAGTTGTTTCTCAAAGAATAGTTAGCTACAAAGGATGACATAGCTTTCCTCAAAGTCCTAAAGGTCTGAGTTGAGAAGCCAGCCAAAGACTTCATGGTGGTAGTGGTGGTAGAGGTTTAGACGCTTAGTCCTCTCTGACTCTTGCCACGCTATGGTCTGTAGTGCACTGGGCTCCTCTGTCCATGGAATTTCCCAGGCAAGAATACTTCATTCCTCATCCCTATCTGTCACAGACCCTTTGATCAGCTTGAGATCTACTGGAGCACACAGCCCAGGTGGCCACTCAGCTTTCACAGCACCCTGAGCCTGTTGGAGAGCCATGTCTTTGTACTCCACCCAAAAAAGGGAAAGACTTTTTGGTTGTTGGATAAATGGGTCAGGTAGCAATCCTAAGTAAGTATATTGTGTCTAAAATACTTTAGGAGGCATTCTGGTTTTTCTCATTGATAAGGGGGCCATACCCAGCAACTTGTCCGTATCTTTGGATATCTTGGTGTGACCCACACCTCTGGACCCCTAGAAATTTCACTGAGATGGTAGCCTCCTGGCCCCATCTGGCCCCATGTGCCTTTCTAAGGTGTCTAGGATGGTTGATACTTTCCTACTTAGCCAGAACTCCAATCCATGTGAAATCACAATCATATTCCCATTGCAGATTGAGACAATATGAACTTCCTTCTCTTCCCGCACCGCCTCCGCAAACCCTAAGTTCTAAAACCACTGTACTTTTACCATTCTCTAAAGATGCAATGCCCTTACAGGTTTCCAGATGCCGATAATACTCTCAATATTGGATGTATCCTTTTAGTAAATTTCTGCTCTTCGTCCAAGAAACAAAGATAAAATGTCTCCTCTGTGAAGCCCATCTCTCACCCTCTTCCTCTGTGCTCCTATAATCCTCTTTTATTCCTTGATGGTGATTTATCACACTGTGGAAGAATGACCTGCTTCCACGTGAGGGCTTAGTGGCAGAGTCTGCCTTACTGCTCTTCCTGTTGTAACCAAGCAGGACCCTGTGGGGCCTTCCCTGGGACAGACCCTTCCCCTCCGCGTCTTCTACTTTCGCTCCTCTCTGAAGTACCTAGATAATATCTGATGCATATTTCCCGAGCTTTTATGTGCTTTCAAATAGAAATTAACTACTTGATGATGATGAGCACAAAGCCCTGGACCTTCTGGCACCTAAGAACTGATTGCTATCAACCAATCAGAGAATTGTGCATCACATACCCTGGGATGCCCCTCTGCCACCTTGTTTTTAAGGACGCTTTGCTGTGACCCTTTGGTGTGTTGGGGATGGAGGGTTGAGCCTTAGTCACCTGTTCTCTCTTCTCAGCCCTGTGATAATCCTTCTCTGCTCCAAACTCCGATGTTTCAGTGTGCTTGGCCTCACTGTGCGTCTTGTGTTTGGTAACACTATTCCTCATCTTAGCATGCTTCAGTGCCCCAGTCGGAGCTCGATCAATGTGTGCTGAATTAATTAAGCTTCCTTCTTAGCCAGCTGTCTTCAAAGTGACTGTGATTAGTACAGGGCAATGCGAGGGATCTTAATTAACCCTTATCTTGCATAATTAATATGCTCAATTTTCTTCTCATACGTTAATTGATAATTGCACTTATTACACGTTTTACAGACAATTCCTGGGAATGAGATCCTGCTCATCTCTATTTCTACAAAGATTTCAAAATAAAATCTTACCTTATATTTAAACAAGGAAAAACCCCACACATAATGGATGTAATTCATCTTATGTTGGAAGAAGGCCAGATATTATCCATAAACCTGAGAATGAGGAATGAGTTTGCCTAAAACTTCAGTTTAGGTGACCAGCAGGTCAAAGGAAGGAGACAGGATTGGAATTTGATTGTGATTAATATGAGCCTGGTATTCTGATAAATTCAGTCTGAGAAGCGTGGCCTCGCATAGACTGGGAAGCCCCCAAGGCAGAAGCTGGCAGGACCTCTCCTAGCCCTGCCCATGCTGACAGCCTGGCCCCGAAACTGAGATCCTCCAAGGCCTGCGGCAGGTGTCCCCTGCTGCTGTCGCATACACACAGAAGCTGCTGGAAGCTTAGGTCCTTAAGTTCTCATATCACACCACTCTGAACCCTTCTTCTGCTCCCACTAGAACTAGCCAATGACCTTCTGGTTGTAATCTGGTTACTAACGCTATGTCCTTGATGTGATAGATGCAATTCTTACTATAGATTAAGTTATCTGCCAGTGTGGTAAATGTTGTTGTTTAGTTGTTAAGTCGTGTCTGACTCTTTGCGACCCCATGGACTGCAGCTCGCCAGGCCTCCCTGTCCCTCACTATCTCCTGGAGTTTGCCAAAGTTCATGTCCATTGAGTCAGTGATGCTATCCAGCCATCTCATCCTCTGCCACCCTCTTCTTTTGCTTTCCATGTGTGGCAAATATGAAGTATTAATTATAAGTATATAATTAGTATATATTCTACTAAGACTCTGAGACTAACAGCTAAAACTCTGATCCAGGTTTGGCAGCCAGCCTGCTTCTACCCCCGGGAACATTACCTTCCCCTGAACCATCTCTCAAACCACTGCATGTTTGATAGTTTCCTAAGCCTTTGTTCTATGCAGGCTCCCTTAAGACTCATATATTACATTGTCGTATTACTTTCTTTTTGAGTATCCATCTTGTCTCCTCCTTTATTTAGATCATTGTGCTTTTAGAAATTTTGACTAGGGTGGACTATAAACAGTGTACCCACCCTCACACATTTTAAAATTGACATCCAAAATTTTTTTCTCAAGTGTAAACCAATATAAAGAATATAACTTCTGGTGCATTAGATTTATTTACAAAGTATTATTCTCTTAAATGTATTCAACAGAATTACCTACCACAGCGATCTGATACTCACTATCATGTATTTTTAAAATATGCAAGCTGGCTGTCTATTAGTAGTTGGAAATTTTATATTGTTCCTTTTTGCTCTTTATCTCATATTTCCATTCTGTTTCTCCCAGAAAATTTTATCCAAATATAATGTATTTTTGTGCCTAACAGTATTTCATTTATCATTCTAGCATAATTCTCTACAATGTAGAAATTAAATTTTATTTTTATTTCCTGTGACCTGTCTGTAAATATTTTAGAATATCTCCTAGTTTAAGTTACTGTTACTACTAGCAAATGGTTAAAATACTGTACACATGTTATAGATCTCATGGATAATTATTAAACATAAAAAAATGTTTTTAGAAGTACATCTCAATGAGATGAATGAGGCTCCATTTTTCAAAATTAGCTTTTGTATTTGGGGATGAATAAAGGTACTACAATTGTTAGAAGATTTAATAGTAATGATAATAAATGTTTTTCTTCTGCTATTGAGACAGGGCTTAACATCAATTCCATTCCTGTTTGTCAGTGTTACAGATATAGCTAGGAGAAATCTTGTTCACATGAAAAGAATACATGAAAATCGAAGGAATTTTGTGTATCAATGCCGCGACATTTTTTTTTTTGCATTTCCTCTAAGTTATATGCCAAAATTGTATACAAATTATATTCGGTCATCTGTTAGCTGATGTCTTCATTCCTTCTACCGTCAATGTCGTTCATTGCAAAGAGTCAGAATCCCCAGGCTTGTACACCAAGACAACCTTCATAGTCGTAGCCACCTCGGCACTGTTGGCAGCACGTTGAACTGTATCTTTGTTTAGTTTTACAACTGAGGCAGAGCATCAAAGGTAGAATCAGGCTGGGACAGAGATGTGCCTTCCTTCTATAATGAAGATGAAGAGTGACTGTGAAAGGGAAGGTGGGAAGGAGGACCAGCCTGACACAGATGCTCTCCCAGACCGATGTAGGAAAGATCTTACTCTCACTGAAGTGGTTGTAAGGATGAGGAATGGAAGCACCTGTGCTCATCACAGAATTGCTAAGCTACTTTATGTGTTGACCCTGATTGAAAGAAGTAACCCACTTTAATTTTTTTTCTTTTTTTTTACCTTTGTGTTAATCTCTCCTAATTATTATTTGTGTTTTCTCTACTCTAAGAGAATTGGACATTCAGTTCAGTTCAGTTCAGTCACTCAGTGGTGTCCGACTCTTTGCGACCCCATGAATCGCAGCACACCAGGCCTCCCTGTCCATCACCATCTCTCAGAGTTCACTCAGACTCACGTCCATCAAGTCAGTGATGCCATCCAGCCATCTCATCCTCTGTCGTCCCCTCCTCCTCCTGCCCCCAATCCCTCCCAGCATCAGAGTCTTTTCCAATCAGTCAGCTCTTCGCATGAGGTGGCCAAAGTACTGAAGTTTCAGCTTTAGCATCATTCCTTCCAAAGAAATCCCAGGGTTGATCTCCTTCAGAACGGACTGGTTGGATCTCCTTGCAGTCCAAGGGACTCTCAAGAGTCTTCTCCAACACCACAGTTCAAAAGCATCAATTCTTCGGTGCTCAGCCTTCTTCACAGTCCAACTCTCACATCCATACATGACCACAGGAAAAACCATAGCCTTGACTAGATGGACCTTAGTCGGCAAAGTAATGTCTCTGCTTTTGAATATGCTATCTAGGTTGGTCATAACTTTTCTTCCAAGGAGTGTCTTTTGATTTCATGGCTGCAGTCACCATCTGCAGTGATCTCGAAGCCCCCCAAAATAAAGTCTGACACTGTTTCCACTGTTTACAGTCCAAATCTCACATCCATGCATGACCACAGGAAAAACCATAGCCTTGACTCGATGGACCTCAGTCGGCAAAGTAATGTTTCTGCTTTTTAATATGCTGTCTAGGTTGGTCATAACTTTTTTTCCAAGGAGTAAGTGTCTTTTAATTTCATGGCTGCAATCACCATCAGCAGTGATTTTGGAGCCTCCAAAAAATAAAGTCTGACACTGTTTCCACTGTTTCCCCCTCTATTTCCCATGAAGTGATGAGACCAGATGCCATGATCTTCCTTTTCTGAATGTTAAGCTTTAAGCCAACTTTTTCACTCTCCTCTTTCACCTTCATCAAGAGGCCCTTTAGCTCCTCTTCACTTTCTGCCATAAGGGTGGTGTCATCTGCATATCTAAGGTTATTGATATTTCTCCCGGCAATCTTGGTTCCAGCTTGTTTCTTCCAGCCCAGCGTTTCTCATGATGTACTCTGCATATAAGTTAAATAAGCAGGATGACAATATACAGCCTTGACATACTCCTTTTCCTCTTTGGAACCAGTCTGTTGTTCCATGTCCAGTTCTAAGTGTTGCCTCCTGACCTGCATATAGGTTTCTCAAGAGGCAGATCAGGTGGTCTGGTATTCCCATCTCTTTCAAAATTTTCCAAAGTTTATTGTGATCCACACAGTCAAAGGCTTTGGCAGAGTCAATAAAGCAGAAATAGATGTTTTTCTGGAACTCTCTTGCTTTTTCCATAAGGAAACATTTTTGGCCATTTTTAAGGGAGGATAGGAGACTAATAATAACTAGAGATGGATAGAAGTAGAGTAAGCTGATTGGTAAAATAAAAAAGAATGAATTGAATTTTAATAGCATTTTTCACAGAGTTTTCAGAGGTTATAAAGAATTTTACATAGGGTCAGTATAAATGGATATTTTTATTTTTATTTGACAAGCAAATATTCAGGTGATTATTTCATAGTCATCCAGTTAGCAAGTAACATAGGCTGCCCATGAACTGGATCTTGTTCCCTCACCCCTTTTGTTGCAATTGTTTCTGTTGAGACAGGGTGGCTGTCAGTCATGGATGATCTAGTATAGGGGAGATTTATATCCTGGGTTGATTTAGATACCATTTCATGTCCTTGAAATTTAAAGAATCTTTGATTCTGTGATAAAAGTTTCAAGTCAAGCAGAGGCTTGTGAGTTGTGCAGAAAAAGTTGATGGATCTGGAAAATGCTGTGTCTGAAGAAGCAATAGAGTTCAAAGACTGCCTGTACAGAGTAGAAGAGGAAAACCAGAGGAACATAATTCAGGAATTTATCCTTTTTTAAATTAGTTTAGGAGTGAATTAGAGATAATTCACATCTTAAACATCAGTTAATGATTAAAATAAGGGCCCAAAGCCCCCCTTGGCAAGACATTAAATAATAGATTTTATTTAAATCTTTCAGCAATGTCCCACTGAAACTCTTCCTCTTGATTCCAAGCTTCTGGAATGATATTTTTTCTATTTTCATATATATGTACATACACATACACACATGCATACATATTTTGATAACTCTGTGCCAAATATATTCTGTCCTTGACATGGTGTAATTCTTTCATTCAAATATAGAAAGAAGTGTTATAATTCTTGTACCATAATCCCTGAGAAATTGTCTACTTTTGATTTTTCAGGGCTTGCTTCTGCAGCCTTCTCTAACCAGTGACTTCAAGGCAGCAGCTCCAGGACAGTTGCCAGCTGTTATATGAGTTTAGCACTACCCTGAAATGAATGAGTAAAATGCATGGTTTTAATCAATAAACATTGAGAATCTCAAGGGCTTCAGTCTTATAAATCTCAGTTTACATGGCAACCATTTGAAGGAGAAGCTGTGGAAGAAAAACATATATAAATATTTGTATAGTAATTTAAAACATATTAATTATAAACTGTTAATGTTTTTTCTTCTTAGTCTCTCATTCCTTTACTTGTGTCCTTCCCATATGCTTTTTAATGCACTGTCATGGAATAACCAGTACTATGGAATGAATGTTTGTGTCCTCTCCCAACCTCCCCCTACCACTTGCAATTCATATGGTGAGAGAACCTTGCGCATTAAAGTGGTGGTATTATAGCAGAAGCTTCCCTGGTGGTTTAGTGGTGGAGAATCCACCTGCCAAGCAGGATACATGGATGTGATCCTTGAGTTGGGAAGATCCCCTGGAGAAGGAAATGGCAACCCACTCCAGTATTCTTGCTTGGGAAATCCCATGGATGGAGGAGCCTGATGGGCTACAGTCCACGAGGTTGCAAAAGAGTCGCAAACGGCGTAGCAACTAAACACAACAACAATTGCAGGTGGGGCCTTTGGGAAGCTGTTAGGTCATAAAATAAAGGTTGCTGCAGGTATTATAGCGGAAGCTTCCCTGGTGGTTTAGTGGTGGAGAATCCACCTGCCAAGCAGGATACATGGATGTGATCCTTGAGTTGGGAAGATCCCCTGGAGAAGGAAATGGCAACCCACTCCAGTATTCTTGCTTGGGAAATCCCATGGATGGAGGAGCCTGATGGGCTACAGTCCACGAGGTTGCAAAAGAGTCGCAAACGGCGTAGCAACTAAACACAACAACAATTGCAGGTGGGGCCTTTGGGAAGCTGTTAGGTCATAAAATAAAGGTTGCTGCTGCTGCTAAGTCGCTTCAGTCATGTCCGACTCTGTGTGACCCATAGACGGCAGCCCACCAGGCTCCCTCGTCCCTGGGATTCTCCAGGCAAGAACACTGGAGTGGGTTGCCATTTCCTTCTCCAATGCATGAAAGTGAAAAGTGAAAGTGAAGGCGCTCAGTCACGCCCTCATAAATGGAATTAGCATTCTTTATAAAAGAGTTCCCACTGAAATCCTTTGACTCTTTACCACATAATGTTACAGAGAGAGGAGGTTGGTACTCTGTAACAGGAGAACCCTCTCCCTCAGCTGTGCTGGCGACTTGATCTTGAACTTCCAGTTTCCAGAACTGTAAGAAATGATTTTTTGTTGTTGTTTTTTAACTTTAAATTCATTTATTTTAGTTGAAAAATAATTGCTTTATGATATTGTGTTGGTTTCTGCCATGTATCAGTATGAATCAACCACGAGTATACATGCATATGTCCCCTCCCTGTTGACCCTCCTTCCCACCTCCCACCACATTCCACCCCTCTAGGTTGTCACAGAGCACTGAGTTTGAGCTACCTGTGTCATGCAGCAAATTTCCACTGACTATCTAATTTTACATACGGCAATATATATGTTTCAATGACACTCCCTCAATTTGTCCCACCCTCCCCTTCCCCTACTGTGTCCATAAGTCTATTCTCTATGTCTGCATCTCCATTGCTGCCCTTCAGATAGGTTCATCAATATCATCTTTCTAGATTCCATGTATATGCTTTAATATACAATATTTGTTTTTGTCTTTCTGATTTACTTCACTCTGTATAATAGGCTCTGTGTTCATCTGCCTCACCAGAACTGACTCAAATGTGTTCCTTTTTATGGCTGAGTAATATTCCATTGTGTATGTGTACTACACAGATTCTTTTTCCATTTATTTGTTAATGGACATCTAGGTTGCTTCCATGTCTTAGCTATTGTAAATAGTGCTGTAATGAACATTGAGGTACATGAGTCTCTTTCAACTATGGTTTCCTCAGGGTATATGCCCATTAGTGGGATTGTTGCATCATATGGTAGTTTTATTATTATTTTTTTTAAGGAATCTCCATGCTGTTTCCCACAGTGGCTGTATCAGTTTGCATTCCCAGCAACAGTGCAAGAGAGTTCCAAGTCACCTAGTCTGTGGTGTTTTGCTATAGCAGTCTGGATGAACTAACACAACCAGTAATTATTAATTCTGGAAGCAGTAGGGATGGCAGGGGTGATAAAAATGCTACTGATGTGTACCTTTCTTTTTATTAGAAATGCAGATTTAAGGCATTTATAAAGCTAGTTTGTAGGAAAAATTAAATATATCCATAAAGTGAAAGAAAAGTGAAGTCACTAGTCGTGTCTGACTCTTTGCAAACCCATGGACTGTCCATGGGATTCTATTGTCACTTATTTCTGGAATCCTTGTAGAAAAAACTCTTATTGGTAAACCACATTATCTTTTTGCTTTATTCCTAATAAAACTTTTTCACAATTCATTCAACCTGTGGCTGGAATGCTGGCAACCTAATCATAAAACAAAGCAAAATTTGCTTACCTTCCTTGTTTAAGTACCATCTCTGCTACTTTGCTGTTGGGCTCCTAAATATCCCCCAAGGTCTAAAGAAAAGTTGATAACAGGATACTAGTCTGAAAACTTCTTCAGAAATTACCTGGAAAATCCACTGTGCTGGCAAATGCATCTGTATATATCTGTTTCTAAAGCAGTAAATCCGATTCTGGGCCTTCCAAATGAAAAACTCTATTTCTGGTGCTGACTGAGAACATCTCTGATAAAAGCTTACTTCCCGGGGATATCATATTGAATGCTAGATAACAATATCTACTAGATAACAGGTAAAATTATTTCCCCAACCTAGTCATGCAAAGTTTTATTTTATTTTATTTTTTAATTAGGTTTCCTAGGCCATTCACACCAAACATGGTGATTTTGTATGGCAGTTAGGACAGTGCCTTTATAGGGTTTTTCTTGTAAGGATAGTTTCAAGGGAAAAAAAAAAATCTAGTGATGTTCAACTGAATTTCTTTTATGTTGGGGTTGAAAAGCAAAACATAGGTTAACATGAAAAAAGGAACTAGTTGTGACTGACAAAGTGACTTGTCCCCAGTGGAATGACTTGAATATGTTTTTGGCTTGTTCAGTATAGATATTTTTTTTTCCTGTAGAAATTTAGATTCAATTTTGTAGGTCAACACAAAAGGATAAATAAAATGTTAAAAAAAAAAAAAGATCCTCTCTAATTTCCTGGCAAAAGTTGATTATCTTTTATCTACAAAGCATGATTTTTCACTGAAAAGAGTCCTTTTCTCTACATTTCCACCCAAAAGAGTTCATGCCTCTCTTTTATTAATTTGCCAATGTGACAAAATTATTTTCCCTAAAATCTTTGTGACTAAGATCAATGACTACAGAATGAGAATTTAAATTAGTGAGGGGAACTTTCTTGTAAGTTGTCTTGAGGTCACCATTGTGCTGGGAATCAAATACTTGATATTATAATGCAACATGTGGTCTCAGTTCAATTTAGCTCAGTTCAGTCACTCAGTTGTGTCTGACTCTTTGCGATCCCATGAATTGCAGTCAAGAGTCTTCTCCAGCAGCACAGTTCAAAAGCATCAATTCTTCAGAGCTCAGCTTTCTTCACATTCCAGCTCTCACATCCATACATGACACTGGAAAACCATAGCCTTGACTAGACTGACTTTTCTTGGCAAAGTAATGGCTCTGCTCTTGAATATGCTATCTAGATTGGTCATAACTTTCCTTCCAAGGAGTAAGTGTCTCTTAATCCATGGCCGCAGTCACCATCGGCAGTGATTTTGGAGCCCCCAAAATAAAGTCTGACACTGTTTCCACAGTTTTCCCATCTGTTTCCCATGAAGTGATGGGACCGGATGTTTTCTGAATGAAGAACTTTAAACCAACTTTTTTACTCTCCTTTTTTACTTTCATCAAGAGGCTTTTTAGTTCCTCTTCACTTTCTGCTATAAGGGTGGTGTCATCTGCATATCCGAGGTTATCGATATTTCTCCTGGCAATCGTGATTCCAGCTTGTGCTTCTTCCAGCCCAGCGTTTCTCATGATGTACTCTGCATAGAAGTTAAATAAGCAGGGTGACAATATACAACCTGACGTATTCCTTTTCCTATTTGGAACCATTTCTAACTGTTGCTTCCCAGCCTGCATATAGATTTCTCAAGAGGCAAGTCAGGTGGTCAGGTAGTCCCATCTCTCTCAGAATTTTCCACAGTTTCTTGTGGTCCACACAGTCAAAGGCTTTGGCATAGTCAATAAAGCAGAAATAGATGTTTTTCTGGAACTCTCTTGCTTTATCGATGATCCAGTGGATGTTGGCAATTTGATCTCTGGTTCCTCTGCCTTTACTAAAACCAGCTTGAACATCTGGAAGTGCATGGTTCATGTATTGCTGAAGCCTGGCTTGGAGAATTTTGAACATTACTTTACTAGCGTGTGAGATGACTGCAATTGTGTGGTAGTTTGAGCATTATTTGGCATTGCCTTTCTTTGGGATTGGAATGAAAACTGACCTTTTCCAGTCTCGTGGCCACTGCTGAGTTTTGCAAATTTGCTGGCATATTGAGTGCAGCACTTCCACAGCATCATCTTTCAGGATTTGAAATAGCCCAACTGGAATTCCATCATGTGATCTAGAGGGCTGAAATATTGAATTATCAATCTAGAAAAATGAGAACATTTTTATTTTTTAGTGTGTTATCGGGGTATAACAGTGTAATAATTTAAAGCTATTTCAATGAAAAGGTCTGAATTCCAGAAAAAGGGACGTGTTTAACATGAGAGAACTTACATTCTGAAAGACTGGCTTTTGTGCCAAGAGAGGATTGACTTGAGGATTGAGATAGCAAGAAGTTGAAAACAGAGCAAAAATTCTGGTGGTGGAAAAGGTAACCTGTTCTTCTCTTTCTTTCACCCTCTTTCTTCTTTGTTTTTTTTTGTTTGTTTGTTTGTTTGTTTTGTTTTTTAGTATTCCTGATTGCCCTACCTTAATCCATAAAAGATAGAAATATTTGACGATGATAGTAAAGCATGTGCTCTTTAAGAAAAATATAGCCCACATTCTTTCAACAAATCCTTTTTGAGAGTTTTATCAGTCAGAGTCAGAATATGAAGTCAAGTGGGCCTTAGAAAGCATCACTATGAACAAAGCTAATGGAGGTGATGGAATTCCGGTTGAGCTATTTCAAATAGTCCCAGTGGTAAAGAGATAACAGCCCAAAGGGCAGTTGAAATAATGAAGACGTTTACAAAGAATAGGTAGGGAGAGGGAAGCAATAAAGAATAGTGAAAAACCAGGGACTGGCTAGAAACAGCACGAATCCACTATCATCCTTGATCTTGAAAGGACAAGGAAAAATAACTGTTACTGGAATCTAGCAGGTGGCCATAGTTATGGGGGCTTAGCAGGAGCTGCTTCTTTTAGGTCCATACCGTTTCTGTCCTTTATTGAGCCCATCTTTGCATGAAATGTTCCCTTGGTATCTCTAATTTTCTTGAAGAGATCTCTAGTCTTCCCCATTCTGTTCTTTCCCTCTATTTCTTTGCATTGATCACTGAGGAGGCCTTTCTTATCTCTTCTTGCTAGTCTTTGGAACTCTGCATTCAGATGCACATATCTTTCCTTTTCTCCTCTGCTTTTTACTTCTCTTCTTTTCACAGCTATTTATAAGGCCTCCCCAGAGAGCCATTTTGCTTTTTTGCATTTCTTTTCCATGAGGATGATCTTGATCCCTGTCTCCTGTACAATGTCACGAACCTCAATCAATAGTTTATCAAGCACTCTGTCTACCAGATCTAGTCACTTAAGTATACTTCTAACTTCCACTATATAATCATAAGGGATTTAATTAAGGTCATACTTGAATGGGCTAGTGGTTTTCCCTACTTTCTTCAATTTAAGTCTGAATTTGGCAAAAAGGAGTAGAAGGTATTAAGAAGAGGTGGCAAGAATACAAAGAAGAACTGTACAAAAAAGATATTCAAGACCAAGATAATGACAATGGTGTGATCACTCACAATGCTTCCTAAGACCCACTTGACTTCACATTCCAGGAAGTCTGGCTCTAGATGAGTGATCACACCATTGTGACTATCTGGATCATGAAGATCTTCTTTGTACGGTTCTTCTGTGTATTCTTGCCACCTCTTCTTAATATCTTCTGCTTCTGTTAGGTCCAGACCATTTCTGTCCTTCATTGAACCCTTTTTTGCATGAAATATTCCCTTGATATCTCTAATTTTTTTGAAGAGATCTCTAGTCTTTTCCATCCTGTTCTTTTCCTCTATTTCTTTGCATTGATCACTGAGGAAGGCTTTCTTATCTCTCCTTGCTATTATTTGCAACTCTGCATTCAGATGCTTGTATCTTTCCTTTTCTCCTTTGCTTTTCACTTTTCTTCTTTTCAGAGTATTTTGTAAGGCCTCCTCAGACAGCCGTTTTGCCTTTTTTGCATTTCTTTTCCATGGAGATGGTCTTGATCCCTGTCTCCTGTACAAGGGCATGAACCTCTTTCCATAGTTCATCAGGTACTCTGTCTATCAGAATCTAGTCCCTTAAATAAATTTCTTACTTCCACTGTATAATCACAAGGATTATATATATATATATATATATATGACCTATGTATAATCATCGGTCGTACCTGAATGGTCTAGTGGTTTTCCCTCCTTTCTTCAATTTAAGTATGAATTTGGTGTTAAGGAGTTAATGATCTGAGCCACAGCCAGCTTCCAGTCTTGTTTTTGCTCACTTTATAGAGCTGGTCCATCTTTGGCTGCAAAGAATATAATCAATCCGATTTCAGTGTTGACCATCTGGTGATATCCCTGTGTAGAGTCTTCTCTTGTGTTGTTTGAAGAGGGTGTTTGCTATGTCCAGTGGATTTTCTTGGCAAAACTCTATTAGTCTTTGCCCTGCTTCATTTTGCATTCCAAGGCCAAATTTGCCTGTTATTCCAGGTGTTTCTTGACTTCCTCTTTAGCATTCCAGTCCCCTATAATGAAAAGGACATCATTTGTGGGTGTTAGTTCTAAAAGGTGTTGTAGGTCTTCATAGAACTGTTCAACTTCAGCTTCTTCAGTGTTACTGGTTGGGACACAGACTTGGATAACTGTGATAGTGAACGGTTTGACTTGGAGACAAACGGAGATCATTCTGTCGTTTTTGAGAGCAGACAGTGCAAGTGGTGGTTGTAAGCCGGAGCACTGAGTGTGGCCGAGAGGAACTGTCCCGTGTCCAAGGTCAGTGGCAGCCAGGAAGAGCTACCTTGCGTCCGAAGTCAGGGGCGGCAGCCAGGAGGGGACACCCCGAGTCCTAGGTCAGGGGCAGCTGGGAGAAGCCACCTCGTGCCCAAGGCCAGGGCGGTGACCCTGAGGAGCTACCCCCTGCCTGAGGCCAGGGGAGGCGGCTGGGAGAAGTCACTAATGCCCGAGGGCTCGGCCGGCGCCCAGGAGGTGCAACTCAAGGAACCCTGGCTGCACAGGCTCAGGAGTGCCTAGAGGAGCTATCCAACATTGAAGGTCAGGAACAGAGTCAGTAAGGAGATACCCCTCGTCCAAGTTAAGGAGCAGCGGCTGTGCTTTGCTGGAGCATCGTGAAGAGATGCCCCACACCCAAGGTAAGAGAAACTCAAATAGGATGGTAGGTGTTGCAAGAGGGCACCAGAGGGCAGACACACTGAAACCATACTCACAGAAAACTAGTCAATCTAATCACACTAGGACCACAGCCTTGTCTAACTCAGTGAAACCAAGCCATGCCTGTGGGGCAACCGAAGATGGGTGGGTCATAGTGGAGAGGTCTGACAGAACGTGGTCCACTGGAGAAGGGAATGGCAAGACACTTCAGTATTCTTGCCTTGAGAACCCCATGAACAGTATAAAAAGGCAAAATTATAGGATACCAAAAGAGGAACTCCCCAGGTTATTAGGTGCCCAATATACTACTGGAGATCAGTGGAGAAATAACTCCAGAAAAAAACGAAGGGATGGAGCCAAAGCAAAAACAGTACCCAGCTGTGGCTGTGACTGGTGCTAGAAGCAACATCTGACGCTGTAAAGAGCAATATTACATAGGAACCTGGAATGTCAGGTCCATGAATCAAGGCAACTTGGAAGTGGTCAAACAAGAGATGGCAAGGATGAATGTTGACATTCTAGGAATCAGTGAACTAAAATGGACTGGAACGGGTGAATTTAACTCAGATGACTATTATATCTACTACTGCAGGCAGGAATCCTTCAGAAGAAATGGAGTAGCCATCATGGTCAACAAAAGAGTCTGAAATGCAGTACTTGGATGCAATCTCAAAAACAACAGAATGATCTCTGTTCGTCTCCAAGGCAAACTGTTCAATATCACAGTTATCCAAGTCTATGCCCCAACCAGTAATGCTGAAGAAGCTGAAGTTGAACAGTTGGTTTCTAGGGCTATTGTTAATTGATCTCCCTGGGCTTGATAGAGTTCGTTCACTGCTCTTTGGAAGGCATGTCCTTTCTTCAGTCCAATTGGGACATTACAATTTTCTTTACTCATCCCCTTGGTTCTGAACATCTATTCTTGAAAAATTTATATAGACCCAAATTCAGCTCTTGAGTTACCTAGTGAAAGTCACTCAGTCAGGCCCAATTCTTTGTGATCCCATGGACTGTAGCCTGTGAGGCTCCTCTGTCTATAGAATTCTCCAGGTGAGAATATTGGAGTGGTAGTCATTCACTTCTTCAGGGGAATGTCCTAACCCAGAGATTGAACCTGGGTTTCCCATATTGCAGACAGATTCTTTACCATCTGAGTCATCAGGGAAGACCCAATTTGGACCTAACATCAAATCCTTAGTTACCTAGGTTATATACAATTTAAGGATTATGAAACTCCAACTCTAGTGCTTCTTATACAAACTTCATTACTTCTTATCTCTGGTGTGTAATCTACATTCTCTTGAATTCTCTACAAGTTTTATAGAACCACTAAAAACTGTGTTCTCTTCTCTGAGAACCAGGATGTATAGCGGAGCTGTTTGGATATTTTTCTCCTATCCCAAACCCATATGTATAGCAGGGTAAGGCATTGTTTATTATCTTCTTTCCTTACCATTCAGGGTCCATTGCTAATCTTGACTCTCAGACACATGATCTTTGTACTGAGGAATGAAGAATTTATTCTCTCAATAAGTTTCTAGATTTATCAAAGAAGCATGTAAATAAATTAAAATACATGATTTTGTTTAAAGAAAAGTTTTCAAGTCAGTTACCTTTTTAAAGACAATACAATTCGATGTTCTTCAGCCTTAGGTGATAAAATATATCATTTAACCTTAGTAGTTGAAGAGTGTAACAAAGTATTAATTAAATTTGACATTAAAATGTACTAATTATTTCTCTTCGTTTCTCAAGAGGCAGGTCAGGTGGTCTAGCATTCCCATCTCTTTCAGAATTGTCCACAGTTTATTGTGATCCACAAAGTCAAAGGCATTGGCAGTCAATAAAACAGAAATAGATGTTTTTCTGGAACTCTCTTGCTTTTTCCATGATCCAGCATATGTTGGCAATTTGATCTCTGGTTTCTCTGCCTTTTCTAAAACCAGCTTGAATATCAGGAAGCTCACGGTTCATGTATTGCTGAAGCCTGGCTTGGAGAATTCTGAGCATTACTTTACTAGCATGTGAGATGAGTACAATTGTGGGGTAGTTTGAGCGTTCTTTGGAATTGCCTTTCTTTGGGATTGGAATGAAAACTGACCTTTTCCAGTCCTGTGGTCACTGCTGAATTATCCAAATTTGCTGTCATGTTGAGTGGAGTACTTTCACAGTATCATCTTTCAGGCTTTGAAATAGCTCCATTGAAATTCCATCACCTCCACTAGCTTTGTTCATACTGATGCTTCCTAAGACCCACTTGACTTCACATTCCAGGAAGTCTGGCTCTAGATGAGTGATCACACCATTGTGACTATCTGGATCATGAAGATCTTCTTTGTACAGTTCTTCTGTGTATTCTTGCCACCTCTTCTTAATATCTTCTGCTTCTGTTAGGTCCAGACCATTTCTGTCCTTCATTGAACCCTTTTTTGCATGAAATATTCCCTTGATATCTCTAATTTTTTTGAAGAGATCTCTAGTCTTTTCCATCCTGTTCTTTTCCTCTATTTCTTTGCATTGATCACTGAGGAAGGCTTTCTTATCTCTCCTTGCTATTATTTGCAACTCTGCATTCAGATGCTTGTATCTTTCCTTTTCTCCTTTGCTTTTCACTTTTCTTCTTTTCAGAGTATTTTGTAAGGCCTCCTCAGACAGCCGTTTTGCCTTTTTTGCATTTCTTTTCCATGGAGATGGTCTTGATCCCTGTCTCCTGTACAAGGGCATGAACCTCTTTCCATAGTTCATCAGGTACTCTGTCTATCAGAATCTAGTCCCTTAAATAAATTTCTTACTTCCACTGTATAATCACAAGGATTATATATATATATATATATATATATGACCTATGTATAATCATCGGTCGTACCTGAATGGTCTAGTGGTTTTCCCTCCTTTCTTCAATTTAAGTATGAATTTGGTGTTAAGGAGTTAATGATCTGAGCCACAGCCAGCTTCCAGTCTTGTTTTTGCTCACTTTATAGAGCTGGTCCATCTTTGGCTGCAAAGAATATAATCAATCTGATTTTGGTGTTGACCATCTGGTGATGTCCATGTTTGGAGTCTTCTCTTGTTTTGTTGGAAGAGAGTGTTTGCTATGACCAGGGTGTTCTCTTGGCAAAACTCTATCAGCCTTTGCCCTCCTTTATTCCGTATTCCAAGGCCAAATTTGCCTGTTACTCCAGGTGTTTCTTGACTTCCTACTTTTGCATTCCAGTCCCCTAAAATGAAAAGGACATCTTTTTGGGGTGTTAGTTCTAAAAGGTCTTGTAGGTCTTCATAGAACCATTCAACTTCAGCTTCTTTAGTGTTACTAGTGGAGGCTTAAGTTTCAATCACCATGATATTAAATGGTTTGCCTTGGAAAGGAACAAAGATCATTCTGTCATTTCTGAGATTTCATCTAAGTACATTTCATATGTAATGTAGAGTAATTTTTCGTCATGTTTAATAAGTGTTTTCCCATTGTAGATTAATATATCAGAATCAAACTTTTCTCAAGCTTAATCTAGAATTTTGAATGTTCTGATTCACTTCAGTTCAGTAGCTCAGTTTTGTACAACTCTTTGAGACCCCATGGACTGCAGCATGCCAGGCTTCCCTGTCCATCACCAACACCCAGAGTTTACCCAAACTCATGTCAATTGTGTCAGTGATCCCATCCAACCCTTTCATCCTCTGTCGTCCCTTTCTCTTTCAGCCTTCAATCTTTCCCAGTATCAGGGTATTTCTAATGAGTCAACTCAGCATCAGGTGGCCAAAGTATTGGAGTTTCAGCTTTAACATCAGTCCTTCCAATGAACACTCAGGACTGATCCCTTTTAGGGTGGACTGGTTGGATATCCTTGCAGTCCAAGCGACTCTCAAGAGCTTTCTCCAACACCAGAGTTCAAAGCTTAGTGGATAAGTGTTTTCATCAGATTTCTTCAGTCACTCCATTTTCTCTTATACTGGTTTTCCTACTTCTATTATATAAAATTGAAAAGCTGAATTAACTACTTATTTCTAGTTTTACCCTTTTATTATTATTAATATAACATCTCATTTGATTTTGTATTTTTTTCTCCTTTATGTTCAACCTCAAACCTCAACCCTTCTCCTCAATATAGACATTCTATTGTTTTTTATATATTTTAAATTTTGACCAACCAAGATAGCATATTAAAAAGCAAAGACATTACTTTGCCAAAGGTTCATCTAGTCAAGGTTATGGGTTTTCCAATGTTCATATCTTAATGTGAGAGTAGGACTGTGAAGAAGGATGAGTGCCAAAGAACTGATGCTTTTGAACTGTGGTGCTGGAGAAGACTCTTGAGAGTCCCTTGGATAGGGAGGAGGTCCAACCAGAGCATCGTAAAGGAGACCAGTCCTGGGTGGTCGTTGGAAGGACTGATGCTGAGGCTGAAACTCCAATACTTCGGACACCTCATGTAAACAGTTGACTTATTGGAAAATACCCTGATGCTGGGAGGGATTGGAGACAGGAGGAGAAGGGGCGACAGAGAATGAGATGGCTGGATGGCATCACCGACTCAATGGACATGAGTTTGAGTAAACTTAGGGAGTTGGTGATGGACAGGGAGGCCTGGTGTGCTGCAGTTCTTGGGGTCACAATGAATTAGACACGACTGAGCGACTGAACTGAACTGAACTGAAAGTGAATGTATATTAAAAATTCAGTTGTTTTCTGTGTATTTGAATGTTTATATAAAGTGCTTACTGCATTTTTTTTTTCAGTAAATACCAATTACTAAAGCCTGATGTCAAAGATGGACATTGCCTTCTTCCTGTGCTATATTTCTCAGCCCTGTCAATTCCACCCTGGTGAATTTTCCATTTTATCTTATCTAAGTGGTATGCTATAGTTTTAGTCCTCATTTATCTTTTTAACCCATATTTCAGTAAGAATTTATAGTTATTCTGATTTTTGAATTATTAACACTTTTCTCCAAACTTCTGTATCCCATTCAGGCCTATTGTCTACATATGTGACTCATTTGAAGTCTCTCAATGTACAATGATACTTGAAAACTGTTGCACAAATAATTTGCTGAGAGTATGCTCTTTAGAGAAAGAAAATGATGGATACAGGCTAGAAAAGAAGATGAAAGCTAGGCCAAGATATGATGGTTTCTGTGCATATCTGCATGTAACTTGATCTCTTAGGGTGTGCTGGAACAGGAACTACTCTATAGGGTTAGTGCTTGCTTGGGTCAGCTTTGTATGGGGGCATACCTCATTTTAGTGCCCTTTCCTTTATTGTGTTTCACATACTTTATTCTTCTTTTTTCAGCAAATAGATTTGTACCAACACTGCTCAAGCCTGTCTATTAGCACAATGTTTTCAACAGCTTTTGTTCACTTTGTGTTTTGATGTCATATTTTCTTTATTCTTGCAATATTTTAAACATTTTCATTATTATTATATTTGTTAAATGTATCAGTGATCCTTACTCTTAGAATTATAATTGTTTTGAGGTATTAGGAAGTTAAAAGTGCTACTCTAGTGTACACAGTGAAATAGGCTTATTGCCAACATACAGAAATTTTTATTCATCTGGATAAAAGATCAAGACAGTCACAACATTTCCTTCAGCCAAAGTCCAATCCAGAGCAAAGCCTAAATTTCCTTCCATTCTGTGAAGTCTGGGAATATTGAGGAAGCTGCAGAAGAAAAGCTTGAGTCAGCAGAGATAGATTCATGAAGTTTAAGGACAGAAATTGTCTCCATAATGTAAACCTATAGGATGAAGCAGCATGTGCCGATGTAGAACCTGTAGAATGTTATTCAGAAAATCAAGCTAAGACAACTAACAAATGTGGCCACACAAAGAAACAGTTTTTTTTTTTTTTTTAGATGAAACAGCCTTATATTGAAATAAGATGTCACCAGAGAAAGGCGTTCATTGTTGGAGAGAAGAAGTCAGTGCCTGGCTTCAAAGATTCAAATAATAGACTGACTTTCTTGTCAGTGGCTAATGCATCCATGGTAACCTTAAGTTCAAGCCAATGCTCTTTTATCATTCTAAACTCCTAAGGTCCTTAAGAGTTATGCTAGGCTTTCCACATGAAACAACAAAGCACAGATTATTCACTGAATACTTTAAACTCACTGTTAAAACCTACTGCTCAGGGAAAAAAAAAAAAATCCTTTCAAAATATTACTGTTCACCAGCAAGGCTCCAAGAACTCTGATCAAGATGTATGGTGAGGTTCATTTTTGTCCCCCACCCCATGCCTGCTAACACAATATACAGCATTCCAACTGGTTCATGAGTAAACAACTTGCCTGCAAATGTGGGAGATACAGGTTCAATCCATGGGTCAGTAACATCTCCTGTAGAAGGAAATGACAATGGGCACTAATGTTCTTGTCTGCAAAATCCAGTGGATAGAAGAGCCTGGTGGTCTAAATTCCACTGGGTCACAAAAATGTTGTAGATAATTTAACAACTGAACAACAACACAGTATTCATTTTTTCAGCCCATGGATCAAGGAGTAACTTTGATTTGCAAATAACTGTTTAAGAAATAAATTTATTAAGGTCATAGTTATCATAGATAGTGATTCCTCTGATGGACCTGGGCAAAGTAAATTAAAAATCTTCTAGAAAGCATTAACTATTCTAAATGTCATTAAGAACATTCACATTCTTATCAATGGAGCAGAGAAGAACAAAGAAAATTAAAAGAAATTAGGACAACCTCAGAGACATCTGGGACATTGTTAAAGCCCCAAAATTTGAATCATAGATGTCCTAAAAGAAAAAAGACAAAAAGAAAGGGCTTGATAAACTATCTGAGGAGACAATAGTTGAAAACTTCCCTAAAATGGGAAGGAAATAGCCACTCAAGTCCAAGAAACACAGAGAATCTCAAATAGGATAAATCCAAAGTAAAACACCTCAAGACACACATAAATCAAACTAATAAAGATCAAACAGAAAAAGAAAATATTAAAAGCAGCAAGGGAAAAGTAACAAGTAACACATAAGGGAATCCCCATAAGGGTAAAAGTTGATCTTTCAATAGAAACTCTTCAGGTCTGAGGAAATGGCAGGACATACTTAAAGTGATGAAAAAGAAAAACCTACAATCAAGATTACTCTACTCAGTAAGAATCTCATTCAGATATGGAGAAGAAATCAATCTTTACAGACAAACAAAAGTTGGAGAAAATTCAGCACCACCAAACCAACTCTTCAACAAATGTTAACGAGTTTCTCTAGGCAGGAAACAAAAAATGTTTATAAAGATGAAACCAAAATAATAAAGTAAATGGTAACAGGATCATACTTATCCATAATTGACTTAAATGCAAGTGGGTTAAGTGCTCCAAACAAAAGACCAATATTGGCTGAATGGATATAAAAACAAGACTCCTATATATAATGTCTACAAAAGATCCACGTCAACCTAGGGACACACACAGACTGAAAGTGAGGGGCTGAAGAAAGATATTTCATGCAAAAGGAAACCAAAAGAAAACAGGAGTGACCATACTCATGTCAGATAAAATAGACGTTGAAATAAACACCATGATAAGAGACAAAGAAGGACACTATATAATGATCAAAGCATCTACCCAAGAAGAAGATATAATAATTATAAGTATATATGCACCCTATATAAGAGCACCTCAGTAGGTAAAGTAAATGCTAACAAGTATGAAAGGTAAAATTAACAGTAACACAATAATAGTGGGAAACTTTAATACCTCACTCACACCTATGGATAGATCAATGAAGCAGAAAATTAGCAAGGAAACACAAGCTTTAAATGATACAATGGATCAGTTGGACTAATTGATATCTATATGACATCTCACCCTAAGACAATGGATTTCACCTTTTCTCAAGTGCACACAGAACATTGTGTAGGATAGACCACATCTTGGGCTGTGAACCTAGCCTTGGTAAATTTTTAAAAATTGAAATCATTTCAAGCATATTTTCTGATCACAATGTGGTAAGATTAAATGTCAACTACGGGGAAAAAAGAAACTATTTAAAATAAAGACACATGAAGATCAAACAATATGCTTCTAAATAACAGACAAACCACAGAAGAAATCAAACTCAAAAAAATAAATCAAAACATGTATAGGAACAAATGAAAATGAAAACATGACAAGCCCAAATCTATGGAATTCAATAAAAGCAGTGTTAGAAGAACTGTTCAGAGCAATGCAAGCCTACCTTGAGAAACATCACATAAACAACCCTACTTTACACCTAAAACAACTAGAAAAAGAATAAAAGAAGAACATCAAAGTTAGTAGAAGGTAAAAAATTGTAAAAATCAGGACAGAAATAACTGGAAAAGAAACAAAGCAGACAATAGCGAAAATGAGGGAAACTAATAGCTGGTTTTTGAGGAGATAAATAAAATGGAATAAACTTTAATCAGTCTCATCAAGAAAAAAAGGGAGAAGAATCAATAATATTAGAAATAAAAATGGAGAAATCACAACAGACAACACAGAAATGCGAAAAATCATAAGGGATTACCACTCTGGTATATATACAATTGTATTCTAATAAAATGGACAACTTGGAAGATATGGACAAGTTCTTAGAAAAGTATGACCTTCCAAAACTGAACCAGGAAGAAATAGAAAATCTTAACACACCCATCACAAGCATGGAAATCAAAACTGTAATAAAAGATCTCCCAACAAATAGAACCCAAGGACTAGATGGCTTCACAGGTGAATACTACCAACAAATTTAGAAAACAGCTAATACCTATCTTAATCAAACTCTTCCAGAAAATTGCTCTTTTCTGAATTTGTTGGTAGTATTCACCTGTGAAGCCACCTAGTCCTTGTTTTCTGTTTGTTGGAAGATTTTTTATTACAGTTTTTATTTCCCTGCTTGTGATGAGTGTGTTAACATTTTCTATTTCTTCCTAGTTCAGTTTTGGAAGGTCATACTTTTCTAAGAACTTGTCCATTTCTTTCAAGTTTTCCATTTTATTAGTATACAATTGTATATATACAAGAGTGGTAATCTCTTATGACCTTTTGCATTTCTAGGAGGCCACCATCACCCTCACATAAAACCAGACAAATATTCCACAAAGAAAGAAATCAAAGATGACACAAATAGATGGAGAAATATACCATGTTTGTGGATTCAAATAATAAATATAGTGAAAATTAGTGTACTACTCAAAGCAATCTTTAGATTCAAAGCAATCCCTATCAAGCTACCAATGGTATTTTTCACAGAAATAGAACAAATAATTACCCAATTTGTATCTAAACACACACACACACACACACACACACACACACACACACACACACCTCAAATAGCCAAAGCGATCTTGAGAAAGAAAAAAGGAACTGGATGGATAAACTTTCCTGACTTCAGACTATAGTACAAAGTTACAGTAATTAAGACAGTATGGTACTAGCACTTAGACAGAAATACAGATCAATAGAAAAAATAGAAGACTCAGAGATAAATCCATGTACCTATGGACACCTTATCTTTGACAAAGGAGGCAAAAATGTATAATGGAGAATAGACAATCTCTTTAAAAAGTGGTGCTGTGAAAACTGGTCAACCACCTGTAAAAGGATGAAATTAGAGGACTTTCTAACACCATACACAAAAATAAACTGAAAATGGATTAAAGATCTAAATATAAGACCAGAAACTATAAAACTCTTAGAGGGAATCAGGCAGAATATTATCTGACAAAAAAATCACAGCAAGATCTGCTGTGACCCACCTCTCAGAGCAATGGAAATAAAAACAAAAGTAAATAAATTGGACCTAGTTAAACTTAAAAGCTTTTGCACAATAAAGGAAGCTATAAGCAAGGAGAAATGGCAGCCTTCAGAATGGGAGAATATAATAGCAAACAAAACAACTGATAAAGAATTAATCTCTAAAATATACAAGCAGCTCATGAAGCTCAATATCAGAAAAATAAATGATCCACTCCAAAAGTGGGCCAAAGAATTAAAAAGACATATCTTCAAATATATACACATGAAAAGATGCTCCACATGACTCATTATCAAAGAAATGCAAATAAAAATCATAGTGAGGTAGCATTTCATGCAGGTCAGAATTGCTGCCATCGAAAAGTCTACAAATAATAAATGATGGAGAATGTGTGGAAAAAAAGTAACTGTTGGTGAGAATGCAAACTAGTACGGCCACTTTGGAGAACAGTGCGGAAATTCCTTAAAAATTTGCCAAGTGCCATATTGTTTGGGCTCAAAAATCACTGCAGATGGTGACAGCAGCCACAAAATTAAAAGACACTTACTCCTTGGAAGAAAAATTATGACCACCCTAGATAGCATATTGAAAAACAGAGACATTCTTTTGCCAACAAAGGTCCGTCTAGTCAAGGCTATAGTTTTTCCAGGGGTCATGTATGGATGTGAGAGTTGGACTGTGAAGAAGGCTGAGCACCAAAGAATTTATGCTTTTGAACTGTGGTACTGGAGAAGGCTCTGAGAGTCCCCTGGACTTCAAGGAGATCCAACCAGTCCATTCTGAAGGAGATCAGCCATCGGTGTTCTTTGGGGGGGAAGGATGGTGAAGCTGAAACTCCAGTACTTTGGCCACCTCGTGCGAAGAGTTGACTAATTGGAAAAGAGTCTGATGTTGACAGAGGTTGAGGGCAGGAGGAAAAGGGGATGACAGAGGATGAGATGGCTGGATGGCATCACTGACTTGATGGACGTGAGTCTGAGTGAACTCCAGGAGTTGGTGATGGACAGGGAACCCTGGCGTGCTGCGATTCATGGGGTCGCAGAGAGTCGCACATGCCTGAGTGACTGAACTGAACTGAACTGAACTGAACTAATGATCCAGCAATCCCACTGCTGGGCATAAACACTGAGGAAACCAGAATTGAAAGAGGCACTTGTATCCCAACGTTCATTGCAGCACTGTTTACAATATCCAGGACATGGAAGCAACCTAGATGTCCATTAGCAGATGAATGGATAAAGAAGTTGTGGTACATATACACAATGGAATATTGCTCAACTATAGAAAAAAATGCATTTGAACCCGTTCTAATGAGGTGGATGAAACTGGAGCCTATTATACAGAATGAAGTAAGTTAGAAAGAGAAACACCAGTGCAGTATATTAATGCCTATATATAGAATTTAGAAAGACAATAATGAAGACTGTATGTGCAAGATACATATGTAAAAAACAGACTTTTGGACTATGTGGGAGAATGTGAGGGATGATTTGAAAGAATAGCAATGAAAAATGTATATTACTTTATGTGAAATAGATGACTAGTGCAAGTTTGATGCATGAAGCAGGTCACTCAAAGCTGGTGCTATGGGACAAGCCAGAGGGATAAGGGGAGGGTGAAGTGAGGGGGTTTCAGAATAGGGGGACACATGTACACCCATGGCTGATTCATGTCGAGGCATGGCAAAAGCAATTATAATATTTTAAAGAAATTAGCCTCCAATTAAAATAAATACATTAATTTAAAAAAAGAACATTCACATTCTTAATGGGAAAAGCCAAAATAAATAAATAACAAGGGCTAGGAAGAAACTGATACCAACCCTTATAAATGACCTTGAAGGGTACAAAACTTTCATGGAGGAAAGAAATGCAGATGTGGAAATATCAAGAGAACTAGAACTAGAGCATGAAGATGGCTAGATGGCTGAACTGCTGCAATCTCATGAGAAAACTCAGAGCAAGCAATGGTACCCCCTTCCGGTACTCTTGCCTGGAAAATCCTATGGACTGAGGAGCCTGGTAGGCTGCAGTCCATGGGGTTGCTAAGAGTCAGATATGCCTGAAGTGACCTAGCAGCAGCAGCATGACAAAACTTCAATGGAGTAGAAATTGGTTCTTATGAATGAGCAAAGAAAGTGGTTTCTTGAGATGGAAACTACTCCTGGTGAAGATGCTGTGAAGACTGCTGAAACAATAACAAAGTATTTAGAGTATCACATAAACTCAATTGGTGGCAGGGTTTGATAGTATTGACTCCAATTTGGATAAATTTAGACTATAAATGTCATCAAATAACATCGTCTGCTGCAGAGAATTTGTTCATGAAAGAAAGGGTCAGTCAAAGCAACAGATTAATCATTGCATTATTTTAAGAAATTACTGCATTATTTTAAGAAATTACTGCCATCATCTCTACATGATCAGTCAGCAGCCATTAATGCTGAGGCAAAACAGTCTATTACAAACAGTTTGCTACTTGCTGAAGGCTCAGATGATGTCTAACACTTTTATCAATGAAGTATTTAAAAATTAAAATAAGCACATTATTTTCAGACATAACATTTATGCACACTTAATAGACAATATAATGTAAACATTTTTATATGTACTGGAAAACCAAAAAACTTGTGTGACTTACTTTATTGTAATAATAACTTTATTGTGATTACATGGAACTGAACCTCCATATCTATGAGGTATGCTTGCATACCTCCATGTCAGTCAGTCATTTACATATGGAGCCTTCGAGAAAATGATGAGCATAGCATAATGCATATGGCAGGTCAACATGACTAAGGGCAGTTTTCTAAAGATGAGTTACTGTAAGTCACAGCAGCAGCAGCGGTTTGGGGAAGAAATAGATTCAATTTTGCAGAAAAGACTATCTAGACAGAGCACAAACTGCATCCATTATACTATCCAAAGTGAAAGTGAAAGTCACTCATTTGTGTCCAACTCTTTGTGACCCAATGGACTATACACTTCATGGAATTCTCCAGGCCAGAACACTGGGATGGGTAGCCTTTCCCTTCTCCAGCAGATCGTCCCACCACAGGGACTGAACACAGGTCTCCTGCATTGATGGTGGATTCTTTGCCAACTGAGTCACAAGGGAAGCCCAAGAATACTGGAGTGGGTAGTCTATCCCTTCTCCAGGGGTTCTTGCCAACTCAGGAATCCAACCAGTGTCTCCAACATTAAAGGCAGATACTTTACAAACTGAGTTATCAGAAAAGCCCTCTACTATCCAAATGACTTATAACCCATTTCACTTCCCTTGTTTACAATCTTTCAGTGGCTTCCTACAGGCTCCTGTATTAACTCGAAATTACATAACATTGCATGCTTCTGTTCCCTTTCAATTTACCCATATTGATGCCCTATCCATATGGATTGCTTTCAGTTCATTTTAGTCACTCAGTTTTGTCTGACTGTTTGTGACCCCATGGACTGAAGTATGCCCAGACTCCCTGTCAATCACTAACTCCCAGAGTTTACCCAAACTCATGTTCATTGAGTTGGTGATGCCATCCAACCATCTCATTCTCTGTTGTTCGCTTCTCCTCCCACCATCAATTTTTCCCAGCATCAGAGTCTTTTCCAATCCGTCAGTTCTTTGTATCAGGTGGCTAAAGTATTGGAGTTACAGCTTTAGCATTAGTCCTTCCAATGAATATTCAGGACTGACTTCCTTTAGGACAGACCAGTTGTATCTCCAAGGGACTCTCAAGAGTCTTCTCTAATACCGCAGTTCAAAAGCATCAGTTCTTCAGTGCTCAGCTTTCTTTATAGTTCAACACTCACATCCATACTGTTCATGAGGTTCATATCAATAACCTCAGATATGCAGATGACACCACCCTTGTGGCAGAAAGTGAAGACAAACTAAAGCACTTCTTGGTGAAAGTGAAAGAGGAGAGTGAAAATGTTGGCTTTGAACTCAACATTCAGGAAACTAAGATCATGGCATCTGGTCCCATCATTTCATGACAAATAGATGGGGAAACAGTGGAACCAGTGACAGACTGGATTATTTTGGGCTCCAAATTCACTACAGAGAGGTACTGCAGCCATGAAATTAAAAGATGCTTGCTCCTTGGAAGAAAAGTTATGATCAACCTACATAGTTTATTAAAAAGCAGAGACATAATTTTGCAGACAAAGGTCCATTTAGTCAAAGCTATGGTTTTTCCAGCAATCATGTATGGATATGAGAGGTGGACTATAAAGAAAACTGAGCACTGAAGAAGTGATGCTTTTGAACTGTGGTGTTGGAGAAGACTCTTGAGAGTGCCTTGGACGGCAAGGAGATCCAACCAGTTCATCCTAAAGGAAATCAGTCCTGAATATTCATAGGAAGAACTCATGCTGAAGCCGAAGCTCCAGTATTTTGGCCAACTGATATGAAGATCTGACTCATTGGAAAAGACCTCGATGGTGGTAAGACTGAAAGCAGGAGAAGGGGCCGACAGAGGATGAGATGGTTACATGGCATCACCGACTCAATGGACATGAGTTTCAATAAGCTCCGGGAGTTGGTAATAGACAGGAAGGTCTGGGGGGCTGCAGTCCACGGGTTCCAAAAGTTGGACATGACTGAGCGATTGAAGTGAATTGAACACATCTTTATATGACTGTTGGAAAGACCACAGATTTGACTAGATGGACACTTTTTGGCAAAGTAACATCTCTACTCTTTAATATGTTCTTTAGGTTGGTCATAACTTTTCTTCCAAGGAGCAAGCATCTTTTAATTTCATGGCTGCAATCAGCATCCGCAGTAATTTTGGACCCCAAGAAATAAAGTCTGTCACTGTTTCCACTGTTTCACTATCTATTTGCCATGCAGTGGTGGGACCACATGCCATGATCTCAGTTTTCTGAATGTTGAGTTTTAAGCCAATATTTTCACTCTCTTTCATTTTCATCAAGAAGCTCTTTAGTTCTTTTTCCCTTTCTGACATAAGTGTGGTGTCATGGATCTATTTATAAATTTTAAAATGCTATCTTCTACGCATATATATACACTTTTTGGATGAAATGGCTTCATCTTTATATCAGCCTTTCTGGTCTAGCTAAAATTTTCACTTCCTCCTTCAGAGCCTGAATTCCCTAGACCCATGCCTTCAGCATAGCCCTGCATATGCACATCCCCAGCATGTAAAATACACTAGTATAAACATCTGCTCACTCTTTCACCTCTTTATAGGGAGATATCTTTCAGAACAGAAACTGTGACTCTTATGTTTTTACCATATGTCTTAGTATACGATAAGCACTGAATATACTTTTTCCTAATGGCAAATAGATGGGAAAACAGTGGCTGACTTTATTTTGTTGGGCTCCAAAATCAATGCAGATAGTGATTGCAGCCATGAAATTAAAAAATGCTTACTCCTTGGAAGGAAAATTATGACCAACATAGGTAGCATATTATAAAGCAGACGCATTATTTGGCCAACAAAGGTCCATCTAGTCAAGGTTATGGTTTTTCCAGTCGTCATGTATGGATGTGAGAGTTGGACAAGCTGAGCACTGAATAATTGATGCTTTTGAACTGTGGTGTTGGAAAAGACTCTTGAGAGTCCCTTGGACTGCAAGGAGATTCAACCAGTCCATCGTAAAGTAGATCAGTCCTGGGTGTTCATTGGAAGGACTGATGTTGAAGCTGAAACTCCAATACTTTGGCCACCTGATGTGAAGAGCTGACTCATTTGAAAAGACCCTGATGCTGGGAAAGATTGAAGGTGCGAGGAGAAGGGACTGACAGAAGATGAGATGGTTGGAATGCATCACTGACTCAATGGAGATGAGTTTGGGTGCACTCCTGGAGTTGGTGGTGTACAGGGAGGCCTAGTGTGCTGCAATTCATGGGTTCGCAAAGAGTCAGACATGGGCGTGACTCAGCAACCGAACTGTGCTGAAATAAATGAATTAATGAGGCTACATATATGATAACCAAAGTAAGAAAAACAGAATGCATTATCATATTTTAAATTCAGTTCCATCATATTCTAATGCCACCCCTCTTTATTTTACTCTAAGGTCTTTGGATTATTACACTAGGATATTTGAAATTATGTGTCTCATTTTATTAGTAATTTAAGATTATCTCAAGTGTTTATGTTTAGACAAGTAATCTTGTTTGAAGCTGAAGATCATTACAGGTTTTATATCTTCAAAGGCTACTCTCTGTCCTAAGTTTCCCATGGCTTATCTACTAATCCCAAGATTGATATTTCTCCAATAGCAAATTATATTCTTAAGTAGAAGTCTGCAGGATTATGTTGCACTCAATTATGGTTGCTATTACAGTTGTCTGTGCATGTATGGTCTCACTTTTGTTTATCCAGACTTTTTATTTTGTTTATTTCCAAACTTATTCTGTAGTCTACTGAAGGAGGAACAGGAAAATTAGTTAACTTTCTTGTAGTCATCATACTTTCTTCTAGTTTTCCTTTTCCTTTGAGATTCCAAAACAATCCTTCAATTAGTTGTTTTGTTTTTCTTTCCTCATTAACACTTCAAAAATGTTTATACTTATGTATTACTTCATCTTTTCTTGCCTCTCCATTAGTTTCTCTTTTTTAATTTTTATTTTTACTTTATTTTGCTGTATAATACTGCATTGGTTTTGCCATACATTAACATTCCCAATCCTGTACCCCCCTCCCACCTCCCACCCCATATTATCTCTCTGGATCTTCCCTGTGCACCTGCCCCAAGCATTCTGTATCCTGTATCAAACATAGACTGGCGATCCATTTCTTACATGATAGTATACATTTTCAATGCTATTCTCCCAAATCATCCCACCCTCTCCCTCTCCCACAGAATCCAAAAGTCCGTTCTATGCATCTGTGGCTCTTTTGCTGTCTCACATACAGGGTTATCACTACCATCTTTCTAAATTCCATATATATGTGTTAGTATACTGTATTGGTGTTTTTCTTTCTGGCTTACTTCACTGTATGTTAGGCTCCAGTTTTATCCACCTCATTAGAACTGATTCAAATGTATTCTTTTTAATGGCTGAGTAATACTCTATTGTGTATATGTACCTCTGTTAGTTTCTTGAAGCTCATATACATAGTATACATATTTACATGGTAAAAACATTTTCACTCAAAAAATAGCACATAATATTCAGCATGGCTGTCATGTTAGCATGTAACTTTTTACATAAAAACAAAACAAAACACTGATACCCTTCTGTTAGATGTTAAGATCGATGTTTTTAACTAGTTAAGATATATGTTTTTACCTAGTTAAGATCTATGTTTTAACTAGTTAAGATCTATGTTTTTACAAGCATAAGATCTTAATGTTTATCCATGCACTTTCATCAACTGAGTTTTTTTCTGTTGTAATCTAATCTCAGTCAAAATAGCCATTTTCTTATGCTGCTGCTTGGATAGTAACTGCATTCTCTCCATTTGCACTTGCTCTCTCTTGAAACTCAATTGTAGAGGTTTTATCAACTGTTCCTCTGTGTTATATAGAACTACACTGTACTCATTGTAAAGAATATAAATTCTTCTTTAGCTCCTGCTTTTAATAGAAAACGAGCAACTTCAATGTTGAATTTGACCAGAGCAAGACTTCTCCATTTTTTAAAAAAATCCATGATTCCAAGTCACATCCTAGATTATACTTCCAGGCATGCCATTGGCTATAGCACTCCAAGGTTTTCTTTTTTTACAATTTTCTTTCCTGTAGGTTTGCACTACAGAAGAGCTGCCTAGAAGTGTTTTTGCTATCAATACATTGGTAGAACTTTGAATCAGGTTCAGCACAGGTCACAAAGACGACAAGTGGAAAGTAACCCAGAGATAAGCCCAGCACTAATTGTGACAAGAGTGGCTGGATAATATTACCTCTTCCATGCTGAACATCTACTTGATTTAATCTACTAGGTTACAGGCATTTGCTCCTTTAATTCTAAGATAGCATTCAAAACTGAGTGGTATTTCCAGTTCACAGATGACGTTTAGCAAGGTTAAGCAATTTGTTCAAGAACTTTGAGCTTTTAAATGGCAGAGTTGGTATCTAACTCATGCCATCTCCTTAGTGAAACAGTCAGGCTATTTGATTTCAACTCTCTTGATTAGTTTTCTCAACTCTCTCTTTGATTTATTGACCATGCACATACATCATGCCCATGAGGTGACAGGCACTGTCCTAAGGCATATATATATATATATATATATATATAATTTACTTGTAACAACCCTACAAGTTATGCATTGCTATTTTTATTTCAGAGAGGAGGAAACTGGGGCTAAAAATGTTCAGTAATTTGCTCAAGATCACACCGCCTATGAATACTTTCTTTTCACACATGTAATTAAATTTGGAAATGCAATAAAGTCGTATGTTTTAGTTTTATTTTAGTTTTTAAAATTTATTTATGTTTAATGGGAGGATAATTGCTTTACAATATTGAATTGGTTTCTGCCATATATCAGCATGAATCAGTCATAGGCAATCATATGTCCCCTCCCCCTGAAACTCCTTCCCACCTCCCACAAACAAGTCTATATTTACAAGCAGAAGTTTTTGTTTGAGCTCTAGCACTCAATTGTCCATGCCTGGAAGACATATACCTTTTAAGCCTCAGCTATTCTAACTGCCACTACTAATGCTTCCTTTGGCAGCTGTTAGACTTCTGGGCGGAGAAACTTGGGATTAATAACAATTTCTGGGAGGTGTACATTACTAATCCAATATATTGCATTGATGATACATGTCTTACTTCTTCAATACTTTTCACTCTAGTTTAGGCCCTCTGTGTCTGAAAGTAACAAATACTTTGCAGCCTCCCTAGAACTACAGCCTACTGACAAGGACCATTAACTAATTTAGATTTAAGTGTCTGTAGAATTGCTGGCTAGAACTACTACACTGGTGCCATGGGTTAATAAAGTTTTTCTTCTATCAGAAGCTCTCCAGTTCTACCTATGTCTCATATTTCTTCTCACTGGAACTTAATGCACTGGAAGCTCGTGTGTGTCTATGTGGTTACTGTGTACAGGAACAGATGACATAGTTTGAATGAAATGTAGATTTTATATTATGTAATCAGATGAATAATTTACTTCACGTATATCATTAATGAGATTAGAAAAAAGGTGTTAGCATTAGTTACACGGGTCCTCTATGATGTTACTTGGTGTGATATTCTTCACATGAATTGCTCTGACAGTTTTTATATCTTGTCAGCATTTGCTGATGGCAGTGTGCAAATAGGTTTGCCACATAGGAATTACCTGTCCCACAAGTTCATTTTCAATGGCATTCTAAAGATTAGCCATCCTTGCAGAAGTTAAGAAAGATTTATAGAATCACTACAATGCAAATCTTTAGAAAGAAAGACAAAAATCACTGACAGTTTTGGGTAGTAGAGAATAAAAGAAGTACACTATTTTTAACATTTTATATATTTTTAGATTTAATGAATATACAATAAAAACATAAAAATTTAATTTCTGTATAATCAATTTTAATGTCTTCACATTTTAAACAACAGGTCCTG
>SJYC01083932.1:0-18458 GCA_006408675.1 Madoqua kirkii | reverse complement strand
AAATCTATATAAAATCTTATACTAGAAACAATAAATGACTAACATGTTAAAAAGTTAGAAATTCCAACACATTATTCACTATATAAAGCAGTGGTATACACAGCAAATTATCTAGCTATGTAGATATAGATTATCGAAAAGAACTATAAATATTCCAACTTCCATATTTGTAAATTCACATTTTATTGGTTACAAGGAGCTAAAAATACTATAGTAAGAGAAACTGATATCTCACAATATTCTGGTTGAATATTTATGTGTTGCTGTTGCTGTTTTTCAGTTGCTAAGTCATATCCAATTCTTCAATCTCACGGACTAGAGCACACTGAGCTTCTCTGTCCTCAACATTCTCCCAGACATTGCTCAAATTCATGTCCATTGATTCAGTGATGTTACAAACCATCCTCTGTCACCCCCTTCTCCTTTGCCTGATGCTTTCCCAGCATCAATGTTTTTTCCAATGAATCGGTTTTTCCCATCATGTAGCCAAAGTATCGGAGCTTTAGATTCAGCATCAGTCCTTACAATATTCAGGGCTGATTTCCTCTAGGATTGACTGGTTTGATCTCCTTGCTTTTCAAGGGACCTTCAAGAGTCTTCTCCAGCAACACAGTTCAAAGGCATCAATTCTTTGGCACTCAGCTTTCTTTATGGATCAACTCTCACATCTGTACATAACTACTGGAAAAACTGTGACTTTGACTATATGTGGACCTTTGTTGACAGAGTGATGTCTCTGCTTTTTAATATGTTAAGTTTGTCATAACTTTACTTCCAAGAGCAAGCATCTTTTAATTTCATGGCTGCAGTCACCATCCATGGTGATTTTGGAGCCTAAGAGAAGAAAATATGTAACTGCTTCCAATTTTTTCACCTTATATTTGTCACGAAGTGGTGGGACTGAGTGCCATGATCTCAGTTTTTTTAATGTTGAGCTTCAAGTCAGCTTTTTCACTCTCCTTTTCACCCTCATCAAGAGGATCCTTAATTTCTCTTCATTTTCTGCTTTTAGAGAGGTATCATCTGCATATCTGAAGTTGTTGATATTTCTCCTGACAGTCTTGATTCCAACCTGTGATTCATTCACCCTTGTATTTCATATGATGTACTCTGCATATAAGTTAAATAAGCACCATGAAAATATACACTCTTTTTGTACTCCTTTCCCATTTTTGAACCAGTCAGTTGTTCCATGTCATTCTAACTATTGCTTCTGTATATGTATGTATGTTTTGCTGTTTATTCACTAAGTTGTGTCTGGCTTGATCCCTGGGACTGTAGCCCACCAGACTCCTTTGGCAATGAGATTTTCCAGGCAAGAATACTGGATAGGGTTGCCATTTCTTTTCCTGGGAGATCTTTCTAACCCAAGGGTTGAATCCACCTCTCTTGCATTGGCAGACAGATTTTTTTTTTTACCACTAAGTCACCAGGGAATCCCACTTATGTGCATGTGCATGCCTGATAAATCGCTTCAGTTGTGTCTGACTCTTTGTGATCTTATGGACTGTAGCCCACTAGACAAATCTGTCCATGGGATTGTCCATGCAAGAATACTGGAGTGGATTGCCATGGTCTCTTCCAGGGAATCTTCCCTACCCAGGGATTGTATCCTTACCTCTTAAGTCTCCTGCATTAGCAGAAAGGTTGTTTTAACACTAGCAACACCTAGGAATCTCCATATATATGTTTACACATATACAAAAATATATACATATACAGGCTATGTATATATATATACACTTATGTATATATATATGCATAAACGTTGGCTTAAAACTCAATATTCAGAAAACTAAGATCATGGCATCTGGTCCCATCACTTCAAAAAACTAAGATCATGACATATGATCCCATCATTTCATGACAAATAAATGGGGATACCATGGAAACAATGTCTCTGCCTTTTAATATGCTCTCTAGGTTGGTCATAGTTTTTCTTCCAAGGACCAAGTGTCTTTTAATTTCATGACTTCAGTCATCATCTGCAGTAATTTAGGAGTCAGCCACTGCTTCCACTGTTTCCCCATCTATTTGCCATGAAGTGATGGGGCTGAATACCATGATGTTAGCTTTTTAAATGTTGTTTTGAGCCAACTTTTGCACTCTCCTTTTTCACTTTCACCAAGAGGATATTTAGTTCTTCACTTTCTGCCATAAGGGCAGTGTCATCTGCATATCTGAGGTAATTGATATTTCTACGAGCAATCTTGATTTCAGCTTGTGCTTCATCTGGCTTGGCATTTCACATGATATACTCTATATATAAGTTAAATAAGCAGGATGACAGTATACAGCCTTGATGTACTCCTTTCCCAATTTGGAACCAGTCTGTTGTTCTGTGTCCAATTCTCACTATCTTAGTCCAGTTCTAACTAAATTCACTCTTTAGCTCTAGTAATTTTTCTGATATTATCTTTAGGGTTTACTATGTACAGTATCCTGTCATCTGCAAACAGTGAGAACTTTACTTCTTTTGTCCTCTGATTTCCTTTTATTTCTTTTTCTTCCATGCAAGAGTACTGGAGTGGGTTGCCATTTCCTTCTCCAGAGATTCTTCCCAACCCAGGGATCAAATCTGGGTCTCCCGCGTCATAGGCAGATGCTTTACCATCTGAGCCACCAGGGAAGTCCTTACTATGTACAGTATCCTGTCATTTACAAACAGTGAGAGCTTTGCTTCTTTTGTCTTCTGATTTCCTTTTATTTCTTTTTCTTCTCTGCTATAGCTAAGGCTTCCAGAACTATGTTGAATAATAGTGGTGAAAGTAGACACCCTTGTCTTATTCCTAATCTTAGGGGGTATGCTTTCAATTTTTCAGTTTTGAGAATGCTTCCTGTAGGCTTATCATATATGGCCTTTATTATTTTGAGGTAGATTCATTCTATGTGCATTTTTTGAAGAGTTTTACTCATAAATGGGTGCTGCATTTTGTCAAAGGATTTTTCTGCATCTATTTAGTTATCTAATTTTTTTAATCTTTCAATTTGCTAATATGTTGTATCACATTGTTTGATTTTCACATATAAAGAATCTTTGCATCCTTCAAAGAAACCCTACCTGATTATGGTGTATGAGCTTTTTGATGTGTTGTTAAACTCTGTTTGCTAAAATTTTTTGAGGATTTTTGCATCTGTGTTCATCAGTGATATTGTCCTGTAGTTTCCTTTTTCTGTGTTGCCTTTGTCTGGTTTTGGTATCATGGTTATGATGGCCCTGTAGAATTAGTTTGGAAGTGTTCCTTTCTCTCCAATTTTTTGAAAGAATTTTACAAGGATAGGTGTTAGCACTTTACTAAATGTTTGATAGAATTCTCATGTGAAGCTGTCTGGTCTTGAGCTTTTGTATTTTGGGAAATTTTTGATCATGGCTTCAATTTCAGTGCTTGTAACTGAGTTGTCCATAATTTCTATTTCTTCTTGCTTCACTCTTGAAAGATTGAACTTTTCTAAGAATCTGTCCATTTTTTTCTTGATTATCCATTTTGTTGCCATATAGTTGTTCATAATAGTCTTTTATACCCTTTTGTGTTTGTGCATTGTCTATGGTGACTTCTCATTTTTCATCTCTAATTTTGGTAATTTGATTCTTCTCTCTTTCATTCTTGATGAGTCTGGTTAAAGGTTTGTCAATTTTATCTTTTCAAAGAAAAAGCTCTTAGTTTTATTAATTGTTACTATTGTTTCTTTCATTTCTTTTTCATCTATTTCTGCTTGGATCATTATGATTTCTTTCCTTCTACTAATTTTAGTGCTTTTTGTTCTCCTTTTTCCAGTTGTTTTATGGGTGAAGTTATGTTGTCTGTTCGATTTTTGCTTGTTTCCTGAGGCAGGGTTATATTGCTATAAAATTCCACCTTAGAACTACTTTTGCTGCATCTCATACGTTTTGAATTGCTGTTTTCATTGTCATTTGTTTCTAGAAATTTTTTTATTTCCCTTTCTATTTCTTCAGTAACCTGTTGGTTATTTAGAAACGTGTTGTTTAATCTCCATGTGTTTGTGTTTCTTACAGTTTTTTTTTTCTTGTAATTGATATCTAGTCTCATAGTGTTGTGGTCAGACAAGATGCTTGATATGATTTCAATTTTCTTAAATTAACTGAGGTTTGATTTGTGACCCAAGATGTGGTCCATCATGGAGAATGTTCCACGTGCCCTTGAGAAGAAGTGCATTATTCTGCATTTGGAAGGAATGCCCTGAAGATATTAATGAGATCCATCTCATCTAATGTATCATTTAAGACTGTTGTTTCCTTATTAATTTTCTGATTTGATGATCTGTCCATTGGTGTGAGTGGGGTGCTAAAGTCTGCTACTATTATTGTGTTGCTGTTAATTACTCTTTTTATGCCTGTTAGTATTTGTCATGTTTTGAAATGCTCCTATATTGGGTGCACAGATATTTAAAATTGTTATATCTTTCTATTGGATTGATCCCTTGATCATTATGTAGTATTCTTCCTTATCTCTTGTAATCTTTATTTTAAGATCTATTTTAGTCTGATATGAGGATTGCTACTCCAGCTTCCTTTTGCTTCCCATTTGCATGGAAGATATTTTCCATCCTCTCACTCAGTCTATATGTGTTTTTGGCCAGTAGTTTTCTTTTGTTGTATGGTTTGAGTGGGTTTCTTGTAGACAGTATATATATGGGTCTTGTTTTTTTATCCATCCAGCCAGTCTGTGTATTTCGGTTGGAGAATTTATTCAATTTATATTTAAAGTAATCATTGATATATATGTTTCTATTGCTGTTTCTTAATGGTTTTGGGTTGATTTTAAAGATATTTTTTATTGTCTTGTATTTCTTGACTATATACGTCCCTTTAAAGTTTGTTGTAAAGCTGGTTTGGTGCTTCTGAATTCTCTTAACTTTGGTTGTCTGAAAATCATGTTTATTTCTTCATCAATTTTGAATGAGATCCTTGCCAGTAATCTTGGTTGTAGATTTTTCCCTTTCAGTACTTTAAATATATCCTGCCTGTAGAGTTTTTGCTCAAAGACTAGCTGCTAAACATATGGGCTTTCTCTTATATGTTACTTTTTGTTTTTCCCTTGCTGCTTTTAATATTCTTTCTTTGTGTTTAGTCTTTGTTAGTTTGATTAGTATATGTCTTGGCCTGTTTCTTCTTAGGTTTATCCTGTATGGGACTCTTTGTAGCACTTGGACATGACTGACTATTTCCTTTTCCATGTTCAGGAAATTTTCAACTGTAATCTCTTCAAAAATTTTCTCATAGCATTTTTTTCTACTTCTTTTGGGACTCCTATAATTCGAATGTTGGTGTGTTTGATATTGTCCCAGACATCTCTGAGACTATCCTTAATTCTTTAATTCTTTTTATTTTATTCAGCTCTTCAAAATTTATTTCCACCATCTCATCTTCCAGCTCACAGACTTATTCTAATGCTTCAGATATTCTGCTGTTGATTCCTTCCAGATTATTTTTTAATTTCAGTAATTGTGTTGTTTGTCTGCATGCTTATTCTTTAATTCTCCTAGGTCTCTGTTAATTGATTCTTCAATTTCTCCATTTTGTTTTCAAGTTTTTTATTATCATCGTTATCATTATTCTGAATGCTTTTTCAGGTCATTTGCCTAGTTCTTCTTCATTTATTTGAACTTATGTGTTTCTAATTTATTCCTTTATTTGTGTAGCATTTCTCTGACCTTTCTTTTTTTTTTTTTTTTTAACTTATTTTGTTTGAGATTTCCTATTCCCAGGCTTCAGGGTTGAATTATTTCTTCCTTTGTTTCTGCCCTCCCAAGTTAGGCCCAGTGTTTAGTATATAGGGTGAGATATGTGCTGAGATTTTTTTGTTGGTTTGTTTTCCTTTGATGGGAAAGGCTGAGTGAGGTGGTAATCCTCTCTGCTCATGACTGGCTTTATATTTTGCTTTGTTTGTTTCTTTAGAGGAGGCATCCTGCAGAGTGTGCTAGTGATGGTTGGGTGATGCCTGGTCTTGTATTCCAGTGGTCTCTGTTGTGTGGATTCTCAGAATTTGATACCCTCTATGGTTAGTCCTCAAATCCAGAAAGATGATGCTGTGAACGTGCTACACTCAATATGCCAGCAAATTTGGAAAACTCAGCAGTGGCCACAGGACTGGAAAACGTCAGTTTTCATTCCAATCCCACAAAAAGCTAATGCCAAAGAATGCTCGAACTACCACACAATTATACTCATCTCACACGCTAGTAAAGCAATGCTCAAAATTCTCCAAGCCGGGCTTCAGCAATATGTGAACTGTGAACTTCCTGATGTTCAAGCTGGTTTTAGATAAGGCAGAAGAACCAGAGATCAAATTGCCAACATCTGCTGGATCACGGAAGAAGCAAGAGAGTTCCAGAAAAACATCTATTTCTGCTTTATTGACTATGCCAAAGCCTTTGACTGTGTGGATCACAGACCACCTGACCTGCCTCTTGAGAAATCTGTATGCAGGTCAGGAAGCAACAGTTAGAACTGGACACAGAACAACAGCCTGATTTCAAATAGGAAAAGGAGTACATCAACGCTACTGGGAGCCAGCATGGGAAATCCAACACATGGCAAAGGTCATGAGGAAGAGGACTGACAAGACAAAGGTGAGATCAGAACTCGATGGTCTCCTTGGACTTCTTGAGCATCTACCCCAAAACCAGAATCTGTCTGTCTTATTATTTTATGACTTTTATCAACTCCTCTGACATTAACAGGGGGCTATCCCAGACAACCTTTCTCTGGAAAATGTTAACTTAGAGCTCCAGTTAACAGTCTCCTGCATATAAAATGAGCGTCTCAGCTCAAATCCCTCTGAAAGCTCTGTAACTTGCCTGACAGGTTTACCCAGACTTTTACAACTTACATGTGATTTTTTACAGCCCCCCAACCCCAAGAGGCACAAAGCTTAAAACATCTTAAAGATATAGAGCCTTTTTTAAAAAAAGAGCTAAGAATTATATTGTGAAGGGCTTAATTTGCCACCAGGCTTCCATATCCTTTATCTTTTAGGCACCTGGAAGATATTAATCAATGTAATTGGGATGCAGAAATAGGAATATAAGAGTTTTGATGTTAGCAATACTAGACTTTGAGTTAATGAATTTTCTCTTTGTTATAAATCACTGTACTCCTCTTTCTCTGTTATAAATTGTTGTGTCTTTGCTATGTAAGAATGTAACCTTAATTAGTGCTTTATGAGAGTGACACCAGACTTTAGTAAGAACAACACTTTTAGGGCAATTAAGTTTTCTGGTTGACAGACCCTTATCAGAAAAGGACCATAAATGCTAAAGGCCTCCTGGCCAGGATGTAAATCACCTAAGATCTGTGTATACAGCTAGATCTGTGTATGCAGAGAGAAAGCCTGATCTCGGTAAGGGTCAGAGCTGCTGATCCTGCATGACCGTGTATTATCAGTGCTTTATGAGAGTGACACCAGACTTTAGTAAGAACAACACTTTTAGGGCAATTAAGTTTTCTGGTTGACAGACCCTTATCAGAAAAGGACCATAAATGCTAAAGGCCTCCTGGCCAGGATGTAAATCACCTAAGATCTGTGTATACAGCTAGATCTGTGTATGCAGAGAGAAAGCCTGATCTCGGTAAGGGTCAGAGCTGCTGATCCTGCATGACCGTGTATTATCCATTGATCTCTATGTACAACTTAAAGTATAAAACTTTCCTGGAAAATAAAGAGATGGACAAGTTTCTCAGAAATGTGGCTCCCTCATGTCTTCTTTTCTTTTTCTCCTTTTCAGGCTGAATTCCCATCTGGAGCACAAAGGCTCCCCATGTCTACTTATTTGCCTGGGCTTCTATGACCCACGTGAGAGGGAGCCCAAGGCGGGGCACCCTCTGCTATTCAAGTGGGCCACTGTGGCCTTGCATAGATGATGTAAGTCCCTTGCCTTGGGGCTTTATTGGCTTCCTACGTAAACCAAGGAATATAGCCTCTATTTCTCCTTGATTTTCTCTCCTCTTTCTCATTACACTATTCTTCCTTAATCTCTCTTTATATCTCTAAATAAATAATTCTTTCCTAATTGCTGATGTCGTCTCCCTGTTGAATTACACTGAATCCACCAGGGCTGGATCTTGGCATCAAGGCTGTATATTGTCATCCTGCTTATTTAACTTATATGCAGAGTACATCATGAGAAATGCCGGACTGGAAGAAACACAAGTTGAAATCAAGACTGCCAGGAGAAATATCAATAATCTCAGATATGCAAATGACACCACCCTTATGGCAGAAAGTGAAGAGGAACTAAAAAGCGTCTTGATGAAAGTGAAAGAGGAGAGTGAAAAAGTTGGCTTAAAGCTCAACATTCAGAAAACAAAGATCATGACATCCGATCCCATCACTTCATGGGAAATAGATGGGGAAACAGTGGAAACAGTGTCAGACTTTATTTTGGGCTCTGGGCTCCAAAATCACTGTATATGGTGACTGCAGCCATAAAACTGAAAAACACTTACTCCTTGGAAGAAAAGTTATGATCAACCTAGATAGTATATTCAAAAGCAGAGACATTACTTTGCTGACTAAGGTTCATCTAGCCAGGGCTATGGTTTTTATGTGGTTATTTATGGATGTGTGAGTTGGACTGTGAAGAAAGCTGAGCATCAAAGAATTGATGCTTTTTGAACTGTGGTGTTGAAGACTCTTGCAAATCCCTTGGACTGCAAGGAGATCCAACCAGTCCATTCTGAAGATCAGCCCTGGGATTTCTTTGGAAAGAATGATGCTAACGCTGAAACTCCAGTACTTTAGCCACCTCATGCAAAGAGCTGACTCATTGGAAAAGACTCTGATGCTGGGAGGGATTGGGGGCAGGAGGAGAAGGGGACAACAGAAGATGCGATGGCTGGATGGCATAACTAACTTGATGGACGTGAGTCTGAGTGCACTCTGGGAGTTAGTGATGGACAAGGAGGCCTGGTGTGCTACAATTCATGGGGTTGCAAAGAATTGGACTGAGCGACTGAACTGAACTGATGGTTAGTCCCCTCGTATTCTTAGGTCTCAGAGTCAATGCTCCCACTCCAAAGGTTTAGGGCTTCATCCCTGGTCAGGAACAAAGATCTCACAAGTGATTTGTTATGACCTTAAGTGAGATTTCTACTAACAATCCTGTTTTCCTACTTTGTTCCTTCGTCCTGCTGAGTTTTGAGTGGTTCTATATTTTCTTTTCCACTGGGCAGCTTTTCCTGTTTGCTTATGGGGTTGCAAAGAATTGGACTGAGCGACTGAACTGAACTGATGGTTAGTCCCCTCGTATTCTTAGGTCTTAGAGTCAATGCTCCCACTCCAAAGGTTTAGGGCTTCATCCCTGGTCAGGAACAAAGATCTCACAAGTGATTTGTTATGACCTTAAGTGAGATTTCTACTAACAATCCTGTTTTCCTACTTTGTTCCTTCGTCCTGCTGAGTTTTGAGTGGTTCTATATTTTCTTTTCCACTGGGCAGCTTTTCCTGTTTGCTTTCAGCTGGTGTTCTGCATGCACTTCTGTGTCTGAAGGTGTATTCCTGATGTATCCATGGAGAGAAACCTACTCCATATTAACCTATTCTTGCACCATCTGTTCTCTGCAAATGTACCTTTAATTATCAGTAATTACAGATTTTGGCAGCAAGTAGGATTTGATTACAGAACTTACACAAAACTGGGAAAACAGACTCTTCCAGGGCACAAAGAAAACCTTGTGTGCACCCAAACAGAGAAAGGAGCAGTGACTCCAAAAGAGACTGAAGCAGAGTTGCCTGTGAGTGTCCAGGAGTCTCCAGCAGAAGTGTGGGTTGGCAGTGGCCTTCTTCAGGTTCAGGAGCACTAAATGCAGAAGCACAGGAACTTATGAAGGAGATTACCATCATCTTCATTATCTCCACCATAATTTGTTCTCAGGTGAAACAACAAGGGGGGAACACAGCCCCACTCATCAACAGAAAATTTGATTAAAGATTTACTGAGCATGGCCTGCTCATTAGAAAAAGACCCAGTTTCTGCATAGTTCGTCTCTCCCATTAGGAAGCTTCCATAAGCTTCACATCCTTATTCCTCAGAGGGCATAAGCAATGAAAACCATAATCACAAAAAAACTTATTAAACTGATCACATGAACCACAGCCTTGTCTAATTCGATGAACTATGAGCCATGCCACGTATCACCACCCAAGACAGACAGGTCATGACAGAGAGTTCTGACATAATGTGGTCCACCGGAGAAGGGAATGGGATGCTATTTCAATATCCTTGCCTTCAGAACCCCATGAACAGTATGCAAAGGCCAAATATCGGACACTGAAAGATGAACACAGCAGAGTGGTAGGTGCCCAATATATTTCTAGAGGGGAGTAGATAAACAACTACAGAAAGAATGAAGAGACAGAGACGAAGTGAAAACAATGCCCCATTTTGGATATGATTGGTGATGGAAGTACAATGCTATAACGAACAATATTACATAGGAATCTGGATGTTAAGTCTGGGAATCAAGGTACATTACAAGTGGTCAAAAGCATGTGGCAAGTGTGAACATCAACATTTTAGAAATCAGCAAACTAAAATGGACTGGACTGGAAAAAATTAATTCAGATGACCATTATATCTAATAGTATAAGCAATAATCCCTTAAAAGAAATGAAGCAGCCCTCATAGTCAACAAAAGAGTTGAAATGCAGTACTTTGGTAAATCTCAAAAATGACAGAGTAATCTCTGTTTCCAAGACAAACCATTCAATATCACAGTAATCCAAGTCTATGCCCCAGTCAGAATTGCTTAAGTTGCACAGTTCTATGAACACCCATAGGACATTCTAGAAGTAATACACAAAAAACGATATCCTTTTCATCCTAGGAAGTTGGAATGCAAATATAGGAAGTCAAGAGATACTTGGAGTAGCAGGCAAATTTGATCTTGGGGTACAAAATTAAGCAGAGCAAAGGCTAACAGAGTTTTGCCAAGAGAATTCACTGGTCAGACCAAACATCCTCTTCCAAAAACACAATAGACTCTACACATTGGCATCATCAGACAGTCAAGGCTGAAATCAAATTGATTATATTCATTTCAGCCAAAGATAAAGAATCTCTATACAGTCAGGGAAAAAAAAAAAAAAGACTGGAAGCTGACTGTGGTTCAGATCATGAACTCCTTATTGTCAAATTCAGATTTAAATTGAAGAAAATAGGGAAAAGCACTAGATATTCAGGTATGACATAAATGAAATCCTTTACGATTATATAGTGGAAGTGACAGATTCAAGAGATTCGATCTGCTAGACAGAGTGCCTGAAGAATTATGAACAGAGGATCGTGACATTGTAAAAGACACAGCAATTAAGATAATCTGCAAGATACAGAAATGAAAAAGGCAAAATGGTTGTCTGAGGAGGCCTTACAAATAGTTGAGAAAAGAGGAGAAACTAAAGGCAAAGGAGAAAAGGAAAGATATACCCATTTAAATGCAGAGTTCTAGAGAATAGCAAGGAGAAATAAAAAAGCCTTCCTCAGTGATCATTGCAAAAAAATAGAGGAAAACAATAGGATGGGAAAGACTAGCGATCTCTTCAAGAAAATTAGAGATATCAGGGGAATATTTCATGCAAAGATGGGCACAATAAAAGACAGAAATAGCATAGACCTAAACAAAGCAGCAGATATTAAGATAAGGTGGCAAGAATACACACAAGAGCTATACAAAAAAGATTTTCATTACCCAGATAAAAACGATGGTGTGATCACTCACCTAGAACCAAACATCCTAGAATGCAAAGTCAAACGGGTCTTAGGAAACATCACTATGAAAACAAAGCTAGGGAAGGTGATGAAATTTCAGTTGAGTTATTTCAAATCCAAAAAGATGATGCAGTGAAAGTGCTGCAATTAATATGCCAGCAAATTTGGAAAACTCAGCTGTGGCCACAGGACTGGAGAAGGTCAGTTTTCATTCCAATCCCAAAGAAAAGCAATGTCAAAGAATGTTTAAACTGCTGTACAATTGCCTTCATCTCACATGCTATCAAAGTAATGCTCCAAATTCTCCAAGCTAGGCTTCAGCAGTATGTGAACTGTGAACTTCCAGATATTCAAGCTGGATTTAGAAATGGCAGAGGAACCAGAGATCAAATTGCCAGCATCCACTGGATTATTGAAAAGAGAAAGAAAATTCTAGAAAACATCTATTTCTGCTTTATTGACTATGCCAAAGCCATTGACTGTATGGATCATGACAAACTGAAAAATTCTTAAAAAGATGAGAATACTAGATCACCTTACCTGCCTTCTGATAAATCTGTGTAGCTCAAGAAGAAACAGAATCAGACATGTAACAATGGACTAGTTCCAAATTAGGAAAGGGGTAAGTAAAGGCTGTATATTCTCTCCTTGCTTGTTTAAATTTTATGCAGAGTACCTCATGCAAAATGCTAAACTGGGAGAAGCACAAGCTGGAATCAAGGTTGCTTGGAGATATATCAATAAACTTAGATACACAGATGCTACCAGCTTTATGACTTAAAGTGAAGAGGAACTAAAGAGTCTCTTGATGAAAGTGGAAGAGGAGTCTTAAAACGCTGGCCTAAAACTCAACATTCAAAAAGCTGAGATCATGACATCCAATCCCATCACTTTATGGCAAATATATGGAAAAACAATGGAAACAGTGACAGACTTTATTTTCTTGGGCTACAAATTGATGCAGATAGTGCAGCCGTGAAATTTAAAGATGCTTGCTCCTTGGAAGGAAAGCTATGATAGCATAGGCAGCAGAGTAAAGAGCAGAGAAGTTACTTTGCTGACAAAGTCCTATTTAGTCAAAGCTATGCTTTTTCCATTAGTCATGCACGGATGTGAGAGTTGGATTCTAAAGAAAGCTGAGCAACAGTAAATCCATGCTTTTGAACTGTGGTGTTATTGAAAACTCTCCAGAGTTTCTTGGACTGCAAGAATACCCTACTAGTCAATTCTAAAGGAAATCAGTCCTGAATATTTGATGATGCTGAATCTGAAACTGGAATACTTTGGCCATCTGTTGTGAAGAAGTGACTCACTGAAAAAGTCCCTGTTGCAGGGGAAATTGAAGGCAGAATGAGAAGTGGACTACAGAGGATGAGATGGTTGAATCGCAACACTGTCTAGATGAATATGAGTTTAAGCAAGCTATGGGAATTGGTGATGAACAGGGAAGCCTGGCATGCTGTAGTACATGGGGTTGCGGAGTTGAACACCACTGAGCAAATGAACTGAACTGAACTGAACTGAATTACAGCGTAGATATTTTGCATGTAGAATAGCATTGCCTGTACCTGACATTGCTAACACCACTAAATCTTTTAAGCCATTATTTATCCAGCAGCTCTGTTCAGTTCAGTTCAGTCACTCAGTCATGTCCGACTCTTTGCGACGCCATGAATCGCAACACGCTAGGCCTCCCTGTCCATCACCAACTCCCAGAGTTCACTCAGACCTACCTCCATTGAGTCAGTGATGCTATTCAGCTATCTCATCCTCTGTCATCCCCTTCTCCTTCTGCTCCTAATCCCTCCTAGCATCAAAGTTTTTTCCAAAGAATCAACTCTTCACAAGAGGTGGCCAAAGTACTGGAGTTTCAGCTTTACCATCATTCCCTCCAAAGAACACCTAGGGCTGATCTCCTTCAGAATGGATTGGATGGATCTCCTTGCAATCCAAGGTATTGTCAAGAGTCTTCTCCACAAGGACAGTTCAAAAGCATCAGTTCTTTGGTGCTCAGTTTTCTTCACAGTCCAACTCTCACATCCATACGTGACCACTAGAAAACCATAGTCTTGACTAGATGGACCTTTGTTGGCAAAGTAATGTCTCTGCTTTTGAATATACTGTCTAGGTTGGTCATAACTTTTCTTCCAAAAACTAAGTGTCTTTTAATTTCATGGCTGGAATCACCATCTACAATGATTTTGAAGCTCAAAAAATAAAGTCTGACATTGTTTCCACTGTTTCCCCATTTATTTCCCATGAAGTGATGGGACCAGATGCCATGATCTTCGTTTTCCGAATGTTGAGCTTTCAGCCAACTTTTTCACTCTCCTCTTTCACTTTCATCAAGAGGCTTTTTAGTTCCTCTTCACTTTCTACCACAAGGGTGGTGTCATGTGCATATCTGTGGTTATTGATATTTCTTCCAGCAATTTTGATTCTAGCTTGTGCTTCTTTCAGCCAGTGTTTCTCAAGATGTACTCTGCATTTAAGTTAAATAAGCAGAATGACAATATTCAGCCTTGATATACTCCTTTTCCTATTTGGAACCAGTCTGTTGCTCCATGTCTGGTTCTAACTGTTGCTTCCTGACTTGCATATAAGTTTCTGAAGAGGCAGGTCAGGTGGTCTGGTATTCGCATCTCTTTACTGTGTCAAAGGCTTTGGCATAGTCAGTAAAGCAGAAATAGATGTTTTCCTGGAACTCTCTAGCTTTTTTCATGATCCAGTGGATGTTGGCAATTTGATCTCTGGTTCCTCTGCCTTTTCTAAAGCCAGCTTGAGCATCAGGAAGTTCATGGTTCATGTATTGCTGAAGCCTGGCTTGGAGAATTTTGAGCATTACTTTACTAGCATGTGAGATGAGTGGAATTGTGTGATAGTTTGAGCGTTCTTTGGCATTGCCTTTTTTCAGGATTGGAATAAAAACTGACGTTTTCCAGTCCTGTGGCCACTGCTGAGTTTTCCAAATTTGCTGGCATATTGATTGCAGCACTTTCACTGCATTATCTTTTGGGATCTGAAATACCTCAACTGGAATTCCATCACCTCCACTAGCTTTGTTCATAGTGATGCTTTCTATGGTCCACTTGACTTCATAGTCCAGGAAGTCTGGCTCTAGGTGTGTGATTACACCATCATTATTATATTGGTCATGAAGATTTTTTTTGTATAGTTCTTCTGTGTATTCTTGCCACCTCTTCTTAATGTCTTCTGCTTCTGTTAGGTCCATACCATTTCTGTGCTTATCAAGCCCATCTTTGCATGAAATGTTTCCTTAGTGTCTAATTTTCTTGAAGAGATCTCTCGTCTTTCCCATTCTGCTGTTTTCCTGTATTTCTTTGCATTGATCACTGAGGAAGGCTTTCTAATCTCTTCTTGCTATTCTTTGGAGCTCTGCATCCAGATGCTTACATCTTTCCTTTTCTCCTTTGCTTTTCACTTCTCTTCTTTTCACAGCTATTTGTAAGGCCTCCTCAGACAGCCATTTGGCTTTTTTTTGCATTTCTTTTCCATGGGGATCCCTGTCTCTTGTACAATGTCACGAATCTCATTCCATAGTTCATCAGGCACTCTTTCTGTAAGATCTAGGTCCTTAAATCTCTTTTTCACTTCCACTGTATAATCATAAGAAATTTAATTTAGCTCATATCTGAATTATATAGTAGTTTTCCCTATTTTCTTCAATGTGAGTCTGAATTTGGCAATAAGGAGTTCATGATCTGAGCCACAGTCAGCTTCTGGTCTTATTTTTGCTGACTCTATATGGCTACAAAGAATATAATCAATCTGATTTTAATGTTTTCCTGTATTTCTTTGCATTGATCACTGAGGAAGGCTTTCTAATCTCTTCTTGCTATTCTTTGGAGCTCTGCATCCAGATGCTTACATCTTTCCTTTTCTCCTTTGCTTTTCACTTCTCTTCTTTTCACAGCTATTTGTAAGGCCTCCTCAGACAGCCATTTGGCTTTCTTTTGCATTTCTTTTCCATGGGGATCCCTGTCTCTTGTACAATGTCACGAATCTCATTCCATAGTTCATCAGGCACTCTTTCTGTAAGATCTAGGTCCTTAAATCTCTTTTTCACTTCCACTGTATAATCATAAGAAATTTGATTTAGCTCATATCTGAATTATATAGTAGTTTTCCCTATTTTCTTCAATGTGAGTCTGAATTTGGCAATAAGGAGTTCATGATCTGAGCCACAGTCAGCTTCTGGTCTTATTTTTGCTGACTCTATATGGCTACAAAGAATATAATCAATCTGATTTTAGTGTTGACCATCTGGTGATGTCCATGTGTAGAGTCTTCTCTTGTGTTGTTGGAAGTGGGTATGTTATATGACCAGTGCATTTTCTTGGCTAAGCTCTGTTAGTCTTTGCCCTGCTTCATTCCTTTTCCTGGTGTTTTCCCAATTTTCTCCAAGTAAAATTGAAGCTTTAATGTTTACTTAAATAATAAAAAATAAGATTTACTTATGAGATGTTTGAGAAGTCTATATGCAGGTCAGGAAGCAACAGTTAGAACTGAACATGCAACAAAAAATTGGTTCCAAATAGGAAAAGGAGTACATCAAAACTGTATATTGTCACCCTGCTTATTTAACTTATATGTCAAATACATCATAAGAAATGCTGGGCTGGAAGAACCACAAGCTGGAATCAAGATTGCCAGGAGAAATATCAATAACCTCAGATATGCAGGTGATACCACCCTTATCATAGAAGGTGAAGAGGAACTAAAAAGTCTCATGATGAAAGTGAAAGAGGAGAGTGAAAAAGTTGGCTTAAAGCTCAACATTCAGAAAACGAAGATTATGGCATCTGGTCCCATCACTTCATGGGGAATAAATGGGGAAACACTGGAAACAATGTCAGACTTTATTTTGAGGGGCTCCAAAATCACTGTAGATGCTGACTGCAGCCATGAATTTGAAAGACGGTTACTCCTTGGAAGAAAAGTTATGACCAACCTAGATAGTATATTCAAAAGCGGAGACATTACTTTGCCAACAAAGGTCCATCAAGTCAAGGCTATTGTTTTTCCAGTGGTCATGTATGGATGTGAGAGTTAGACTGTGAAGAAAGATGAGCACCAAAGAACTGATGCTTTTGAACTGTGGTATTGGAGAAGACTCTTGAGAGTCCCTGGGTGTTCTTTGGAAGGAATGATGGTAAAGCTGAAATTCCTGGACTTTGGCCACCTCTTGCGAAGAGTTGACTCTTTGGAAAAGACTCTGATGCTGGAGAGGTTGGGGGCAGAAGGAGAAGGGGACGACAGAGGATGAGATGACTGGATGGCTTCACCAACTCGATGGATGTGAATCTGAGTGAACTCCAGGAGTTGGTGATGGACAGGGAGGCCTGGCGTGCTGCGATTCACGGGGTCTCTAAGAGTCGGACTCAACTGAGCGATTGAACTGAACTGAACTGAACTGATGAGCTGTTTTGCAGCGCTTTCTTATTCTTCTCTTTCTCCATCTTTCCCTCCTCCCCACCTCTTCTTCTTCTTTTTTTTAAAATTAAGATAAAGTTATTGTCTTTTCCAAATGGTTAAGTATTTTTCTAATTTTTCTATTTTCTAATTATCACCTCATTTATCATGTGTATAACTAATGAAACTGGAAATATTGACAGTTTCTTCCAAAGCGAATTATCCTACTCATTATCTGACAATGTTGCAATAATTTTAAACATATACTTATGACAAGATTAAAGATTCTAAATCTCAGATATAAAAAAAAATTCTGTTAATTTTTGAGTCAGAGTAGAGTTTTTTGGAGGGAACAACTGAAGCAGTGGTGGTTTCAGTCAAGGATATGGGAAAAGATCAGGCAGTGGGTAATAAAAGAAAACTGGTTTCTGTTTTGAGTAGTTTAGATTTAAAATTTCTTAAAGAAATCACATAAACTATTATAATTATAGTTTTATATCATAGTGTGAAATATCGGAGAAAGATTTGGCTGGAGGATAGTTTTGTAGTCATCTCTGTAGAGGCAGTATATAAAATGTGGCCATGGAAGAGATTATTAAGGGACTGAGCACTAAGAAAGTGTGAACTGACACTGAACCCTGGACAATTCAAAACTCAGCATTTTGTTAATGAGAAAAGCTAGTAAAAGAGGATGAGAAAGAGAAGGAAGAAAACCAGGAGAGTATGATATAATTTCTAATTTAATGCTATACTTCTGGAGCTTTCCTTGATGGACATAATGAAATCAAGTATTTAATATCTTTCTTTCTCTTTCTCTATATATGTCTATGTACATGAGTGTTTATGTGTGCTGAAATAGTAATATAAATGTTAATATGTCACAGTAAAAACTTTTATAATTACTCTATAGTGTTTATTTCCTAAATCTTATGTTTGTTTTTGTTTTGTTTTGTTTTGTTTTGTTTTGTTTTTCCCCCATCAACATGGAAACTTTTATATCTCTAATGAACTAAACACACTATTAAAAAAATATTTTTTCTTTCTGGCTTACTTCACTCTGTATCATCAGCTCCAGTTTCATCCATTTCATTAGAACTGCATCAAACTTATTCTTTTTGAGGGCTGAGTAATACTCCATTGTGTATATGTACCACAGCTTTCTTATCCATTCATCTGCTGATGGACATCTGGGTTGTTTCCATGTCCTGGCAATTATAAACATTGCTGCGATGAACATTGGGGTACACGTGTCTCTTTCAATTCGAGTTTCCTCGGTGTGTATGCCCAGCAGTGGGATT
>SJYC01083931.1:0-31149 GCA_006408675.1 Madoqua kirkii | reverse complement strand
ATTCGGAAGCCCTTTGTCTATTTAATTGAATTTACAAATAAAACTTCCACAAATACTCTAGGCCAGATGACTCCACTGTTTAACCTTATCAAGTACTAAGGAAAGAATTACTACAAATCTTATATAAATTTCAGAAGAAAAAGAGGAAGGAACACTTGCCAATTCATTTTATGAGTCTAGCAATACCCTGACATCAAAACCAGACAAAGAAATTACAATAAAATTTCAAGAAAAATATAAACCGTTATGACTACCATGAACATAGAGGACATAATCCTTAGTAAAATAATAGCAAATCAAATTCAGTAGCATCTGAAAATAATACCATACTATGACAAAATGGGGTTTACCGCAGGAATGAAAGGTTGGACTAATACTATAAAATCAAGTATAATTTACCATATTAACAAAACAAAGAAGATAACTATATAACTGTCTCAAAAAATATAGGAAGGTGGTTTGACACAGTTCGATGTACTCATGACAAAATTTCTCAAAAAACTAGAAAGAGAAGAATACTTCCTCTGTTGATAAAAGGCACTGACAAAAAGTCTCTATACTTAAGATGGTAGTTAATGGTGAGACTAAATGTTTTCCCCTAAGACACAATATCCTTATCAACACTTCTATTCAGTGTTGCACTAGAGGTCCTAGCCAGCACAATAAAGCAAGAAGAGGAAACCAGGGCATTTAAACTAAAAAGGATGAAGTAAAACCTTCTCTATTCATAAAAAATATAATTTTATAAATGTAAGGCTCCTATGAAATCTTTAAAAAGTTATTAGAATTAATAAGTGAACTTAGCAATGTCATACAAGATGTGTATAAGAGACAGTCTGAGCACACTGTTCTCTATTCACACTGAAGTGCTAGACTGGAAGTTCTATTAATGGCAAGAAACACAAACATCTTACTCACCCTTTGGATGCCCAACCCTTAGCATACGGTATAGCATCCACTAGACACTAGATATACATTTACTAAACTAAAGATACATTTACTAAATGAACGATGAGTTAATAAAACAAGCTTTATAAGCACATTGTGCTATTTCATATCTCTGTTTCTTTCCATTTATTGTGTTGTTTGGAATGCCCTTTCTTCTACCCTCAAGAGGAACACCTATAATAGCAATGTCATACAAGGGCAATATACACAAAATCAATAATATAAGTTAGCAATAAACAATTGGAAAATGAAATAAAAGCTACAAGGCCATTAACAAAGCAATTTTTTTTAAAGCATAAGTAATAGCAGTTAGTATGCACACCAGAGAGGATGAATAAGATCTGTTTACTAAAAACTATCAAGACATGTTTACCAAAAATAATAAAACAATACTGATGGGAATTAAAGAAGAATTAAACAAATGGAGTGATAAATTATGATCATGGAGAACTGACTTACTATGTCAGTTCTCTCCAAATTTATGTGTGGATTCAATGCAATTCCAATTAAAATAGCAATAGACTTTTATGGGATAGAGATTGCCAACCTGATTCTAATATTTATATGAAATTCAAAGAGCCCGGGATATCCAAAACCATTTTAGTAAAAAGAAAACAAAATTAGATGATTTATACAATCTGATTCTAAAATAATAGTTAAGATAGTGTGATAATGTCATAAGGACAGACATAATGGTCAATGGAACAAAGGAGAATCCAGGAAGATATTTGAACACTTACAGTCAATTGATGTCTAACAAAGATGCAAAGGTAATTCAATGGGGCAAAAGGATAGTCCTTTCAGCAAATAATGCCATAATAATTCAATATCACTATGAAAATAATGAACTCTGACCCTTATATCACATCATATTAAAAATAAAATCCAAATGTATAACATTCCTAAGTAGAAAAGCCAACATCTTAAACTTCTAGACATAAACAGAGGAGAATAAGCTTTATGATGGTGGTGTGAGCAAAGATTTGTTAGGACACAAAAGGCACTAGCCAAAAAAAAAAGGGAAGAAAAAAAAGAGATAACTTAGACTTCATCAAAATTTAAAACTTTTGCTCCTCCAAAATCACTATAAAGAAAACAAAAAGAAAAGCCCCAGACTGGAACATATTTGTAGTTCATGTATCACAGACTTGCTTCTAGGTTATATAAGGAATGCTTATACAAAAGAAGATTTTAAAAAAGGTATATAATTCAATTAGAAATGACACAAAAAATTTAAACAGAATCTTTACACTTCACAAAAGAAGATATACAAACACATGAAAAGTTATCAACATCAGTAATCATCAAAGAAATGCAAATTAAAATCATGATGAGATAACATTACAAAGCAACTACAGTGGGTAAAATTTAGAAGAGTGATTATACCAAGTATTGGTGAGGATGTGAAGCAACTGAAATTCATGCATTGCTGGTTGGAATGAAAATGGTTCAACCACTTTGTAAAGCAGTTTGTCAGTTTCTTAAAGATTCAAACATATACCATACATATCATATTGACCCAGCTGTTTCGCTTGTAGGTATTATGCAAGAATAATGAAAACAGGTAGATGAATGAACAGATTGTAGATATACTCATATAATGGAATACTACTCCAAAATTTTAAAAGGCTGAATTCTACATAAATAAGTGGAAGTTTTCCTTGTCATCTAACATACTTGGTGGAATGAGAAAGCATAGCCTTTTTGAAACCAAAATGAATAACTTTGTAGTTTATCTTGAATTATACATTTTTTACTTTTGCCTGCTAGAGATTATGGACTCTGCTAGAGAATGATTTATATAAATAACCCCACCATCCACCATATTGTTCAAGTCGATGACTTAAAAGTCATATTTGATTCTTATCTTTCCTACACCATCCTCCCCCTCCCAACCAATCCATCACATTCTCCTCATTTGAATTCCCAAATTATATCTAGAATTCACCTTATTTCATGTCATTACTACTGCCACCACCACAATCCAAATCACTACCATCTCTCAAATTATGTAACAATTTTTTATCAACATTTTCCCAATCTATTCTTGCCCTTCCAACAATCTATTGTCCATGAAACAAAAAGAATAATCTTCAAAATATAAGTTAGGTTATGTTGTTTCTCTGGTTAAAACACTCCAATGGCCTGCCATTGTACTTAGAATAAATACACACCTTTTAAGTAGCCTACTAGGCACCTATATGATACTGACTCCAGCTACGCCACAAACTGCATTTTGGGCATTCTCTCCATTCTTGCTACATATCAGCCTTAACTAGTTTCCTTTCATTCTTCAAAAGACCAAACAATCTCCTTCTTTCAGGGTCTTTATACCAGTTTAGAGTGTGTTCTCCCAGTTTTTCACTTCACTAGATTATTCTCATTCTTTAGATCTCAGATCAAACATCACTTCCTCACTGCGGCCTTCCCACATCAACCTATGTAAAGAAGCTTCCTCCTGTTCCTCACACTGCTTATCATAATCAAGAACATAGGTAGAATCTGGAAAAGATAACAATGGCAACCGCTACTACATCCAGTCCCATCACTTTATGGGAAATAGATGGGGAAACAGTGGAAACAGTGTCAGACTTTATTTTGAGGGGCTCCAAAATCACTGCAGATGGTGACTGCAGCCATGAAATTAAAAGACGCTTACTCCTTGGAAGAAAATTTATGACCAACCTAGATAGCATATTCAAAAGCAGAGACATTACTTTGCCGACTAAGGTCCATCTAGTCAAGGCTATGGTTTTTCCAGTAGTCATATATGGATGTGAGAGTTGGACTACGAAGAAGACTGAGTGCCGAAGAATTGATGCTTTTGAACTGTGGTGTTGGAGAAGACTTGAGAGTCCCTTGGACTGCAAGGAGATCCAACCAGCCCATTCTGAAGGAGATCATTCTTTGGAGAGAATGATGCTAAAGCTGAAACTCCAGTACTTTGGCCACCTCACGTGAAGAGTTGACTCATTGGAAAAGACTCTGATGCTGGGAGGGATTGGGGGCAGGAGGAGAAGGGGACAACAGAAGATGAGATGGCTGGATGGCATCACCGACTCGATGGACGTGAGTCTGAGTGAACTCCAGGAGCTGGTGATGGACAGGGAGGCCTGGTGTGCTGCGATTCACGGGGTTGCAAAGAGTCGGATGCGACTGAGCTATTGAACTGAACTGACTACATATATTATGATACCTTCTGCACCAGCCTCTGTCTGTAGAACTTTACATATAGTAAGTCACTTAATCTTTGCAACCCTACAGGGAAGAACTATTAGAATTCTCATTTTACAGATGAGAAAAATGAATCACAGAGGGGTTGAAAAACTTGCCCATTGACACACAGTCAAGAGAAGGTGAAGCCTTAATTTTAAACCAGGCAATCTGGCTTCAGAGTCTGTGGTCTTAAATATTAACCTTGTTAGAAGGAAACTTTTTATTTTGAGACAGATGGTAGAAATTAAAGATTAATAAAGATACATTTAAATTAGGAAGAAGAAACAAAATTTTATATAACTTATGACTATTTTCCTCTCTTAGGGAAACAGAAATCTAAGTCATCTTTTATATCTAATAATATTGGCTAGAGACAAGGTTAGGGAATTGAGGAAAGAAGAATGTATTTGAAATAGTTCTGGTAGGGAATCAGAAAACTGATCACCAGGTGGTACCAAGGGGTCCCTTAAGGTTGGAAATCATAAATGTAATGGTGTCATCAGCATTTATGCATTTTTCTTCAGCAGCATTTAGCAGTTCAGGAGCAGAGAAAAGCCAATTGTTAGCTTTATTAGGCAGTTGGTGATTGGATGAGTACGCACAAGAGAGGGTCAAGAGGTGAGAATTTTAAAGATGCTGATGAGAGTGCTTGGCTGGGCAGGAGGAGAAAGAGTCAAAAATAAGCATCAAAGAACAATATAAAAATAGCTTTCAGGAGGGAAATGTGTGTGTTTAGAAAAAAGGAAAGATGTGTATCAACATGGTAACCATTGATGATTCTGAATAACAACAATATGTGATTCTATTCTTGATGATATTATGGAATTATTGCTTAAAAGATTAAGGAATCTTTTCAGATGTGGCTCAGTGGTAAAGAACTTCCTGCCAATGCAGGGCTTCCCTGGTAGTTCAGCTGGTAAAGAATCCACCTGCAATATGGCAGACCTGGGTTCAATCCCTGGGTTGGGAAGATCCCCGGGAGGAGGGCATGGCAAACTACTCCAATATTCTCGCCTGGAGAATCCCTATGGACAGAGGAGCCTAAAGGGTACAGTCCACGGGGTCACAAAGAGTCAGATACGACTGAGCAACTAAGTACAACACAGCCAATGCAGAAGATGTAAGAGATGCAGGTTGGATTCCTGGGTCAGGAAGATCCCCTGGAGGAGGAAATGGCAACCTACTCCAGTATTCTTGCCCGTGAAATCCCATGGACAGAGGAGCCTGGCAAGCTACAGTCCCTGGGGTTGCAAAGAATCATGACTGAGCGACTGAGTACACACCTTTTCAGATATATTAATGGTATTGTGGTTTTCTAGTTAGATACTGAAATATTTATAGGTGAAACTTTACGCTTATCTGGTTTTACTTCAAAATAATACAAGAGAATACGTGAATGAGGGTTCTGATGGGCAAAACTGGCCATGGAATATTGCTTGTTGGGATTGGGTGATTACCTGGGGCTCTGACCAAACAGGGCTATCTTAAGAAGTAGCAAGAAGAATCCACTTGAAAACATGATCTGATATTGAAATATTTATTTCCCACACATTCTAATTGCTGTCCAGAGCAAAGTATAGCCATTAAATCATCTGGTCAGATGTCCAAATCCACTGTTAAGTAGTACACCAAAGATGCTCTGTTTGTAAATCAAAGTTCTACAGAAAGGACTTAACTATTGTAGCTACCAAGATGCTAGTTCCAGATTTTTTTTGGCTGTGCCTTGGGCATAAGGACCTTAGTTGACCAGGAATGGAACCAGTACTGCCTACTGTGGAAACACAGAGGCTTAACCACTGGACTGCCAGGGAAGTCCCTTTTATTATTATTTTTTGGGGGGAGGTCTAGGTACAAATTTTAAGTCTCACTCAGCAAAGGAGTACTCTCTAGTAGCCCGAAATCATTTATACATGTAAAATACTTTCACTTTCATCCCTTTAGAGGGATCAACAGTTACCAAGCAATAACACCATAATGTACTATAGAAATTATAGAACTGTTACAAATATGAATTATGTACATGTTTACAGATACATATGAATACATCTATACAAATATAATCAGCAACAATCATTCTCCTTTATAAAAATGTAGGAGTTGGGTACAACAAGTTGCAAATGATTATAAATGAGTTATGTGCCACATAGCTCTGTTAACTACTGAAAACTTTAAATCAGAAATCTCAATTATCTATATAATGTAGAAGCACACCCATAATAGTTTTCTGAGGTTAGCAGAGGTTAAGGCTCTTCAGTATGTGCAGATGCAGACTTGAGTAATGATATTTTCAATAATTCAAACAAGTATCCTGAAAAATTTTTCCAAGGTCAAAAATGAAGCTTCTCAAAGATATCCTGCCTCTGTCATTTAAGACAAGATTAACGCATTTTTTATTACATCCATGTTTCCATCCTTGTGTTTATATCCCTTCCATTCAAAGCTGTCTCAGTTTCTAGGATAAAAGCTCATGGAGTAAAACCAACAATGTCCTTCTTAATCCCCATGGTTCCCAAACTATTATGAGAAGTAAGCAGATCTGAATATGTGGTAGTCTGGGAGAGAAGCGGGATGTCAGAAAAGCTCTTTAACTTTATCCTAAATGAAGTAATCAATAACTACATGAAACACTGTCATCAATTATATATGAAATAGAATAAAAGGGAGTTATACAAAATAACTGCTTAGAGAAGCAAAAAATGAAATAAAATAAAAAGTAGAAAAGTAGGGAGAAACCCTGAGAGCCTTACTGCTGAACTCTGCAGAAGGCGCCTTCAAATAAATATTTCAAACCTTCATATGAATATTTTAAGCATGACAACTACACATAAACACACAGCCAAAGTGCTCAAATCCACTCAAGAAAGACTATTAAGTCATCAACTTGCTCCTGACAGGATCCACTGAATATGGCAACAGTGAGAAGTCAGGAGACAGTTGGAATCATTTCAAGACTGCTAATTTAACTTGTCTTAAAACCAACCAATGCTCAACGTGTCATCATCAATGTCATCTCATCGCAGTCTGAAAAGCCTTCGACCTAAAGCAAAAAGGTCCCCAAGTGCCACCCTTCTTGTCTACTGGTTGAAAATCTAATTGGTTCTGCTGACAGGCTTGGGAATTGGTAGGAAGGCTGTTCAGTTAATCTCCAAGGGCCAGCAAAGAGCTCAGTATCTATCTCTGAGCTTTGCTCCCTGGCTGTCGTAAAATGACTCTGATGGCAGTGCAAGCTCTTATGCTTCAGCTGTCTTCTGACTTCTGTTAAGTCAAATTCAATAAAGTTTGTCACTCAATAATCTGAGAGCTACCCAACAAAACCTCTTTGATCAATAACAGCTTGCCTGCTTGCACTTGGGAAGGTGACCTATTAAAGATTAAAAACACACCTGCTGCTTAAAGCAGAGAATTCGTCCATTAAAAGCAGTTTAACTATTAAAAGTATATATATATATATATATATATATATATATATATACACATACATATATATACATATATACATACACACATATGTGTATATAAAGCATTGCATGGGAGAAACAGGAATGAGATAAAAAGAATGGCTCAGATATCACACTATCTTGATGTCTGAATAAAAGAAAGTTTGATATTTGTATGCCTCTGCTCTATTTGCTTCCCATATAAGCCACCTTTATTCCATTTTTGCATTTTAGGATCATGTACTTATTTATTTGTTGCCTGTGTACAGACAAAGCACTGGTACTGTAACATTTATTCAATCCTCAATCAAAACAAAGTAATCCCTTGTTCTATGTCATCTCTCTTTCTGCAGAGACATCATGAATGCTCACACAGGGAAAACGCATTGTATTCTTTAAAGTCACAACACTCTCTTTATTTAAGTGGTTTTCCTCACTCACCCACACATATTAGGTCAGATTGTGACAAGGTAGAACTCCAGGTAATTTCACAATTAAGATATAGCTCAGTGAGCCCAGGAAGCCATATAAACTTTTGGAGAAAAGTAAAGAAATGTCAATATTTACATCTCACACACAAGCCTCCCATCTTGATGATTAAAACTCTTTTAGAATTTTGATAAAATAAATTTTATAAAGCATTCCAACAGAACTTAAAAATTTCATCAGTATTTGTTCTTTTTTAAGAAACAGAAAATTGTAGAGCTCTTTAATTTTTTTTACCTAAAAGCAGAGAGTAGCAGAGCTTGGGACTTTTTCCTGAATCCATTTTGTCTGCAATCCCAACAATAATAACTGAAATGCACTATCATATTACAAAGGACACTCCATAAACAGAATAAGATAAAAACTTTTACAGAGCCACAATTATGGGTCAGTATTAATAAAAGGCTCTGCTAGAATGTGGCTTTGAGTTTCCTGATTGTCAGCTGCTCACACCATATAGCAGATGAATTTCCTTGTCCATCTCTGAATGTATATATGTGTGTGTGTGTGTGTGTGTGTGTGTGTGTGTGTATGGTGTGTGTCTGTGTATGATATATATATATTTGATATATATGATATATATATCAAATTGGTCTCCTGTGTGGGTATTTTTCATAAAGTTTCAACATGTTTATATTGTAAGGCATTAATTTTCTCCCATGACATTCACGGTGCTATCACATAGGACATATGTGACAGCGAGATATGGATTACATCTCCAACAGCCCCTAATAATTTCATCATAGTCTCTTTGAACTCTGCAGCTTTTTCCTGATCTGAATTAATCACTTCTCCCCTTCATTGGCTATTATCGCCTTAGTTTTGTGCTTCTGGTTTTCCAGTTTCTATTTGAAATGTCTTCATCAAAGCAGCTTGCATACAGAAACATGAGTTCATTTCTGCTTTCGTCTGTTTTCTCATGATTTGTGTGATATGCATAGATCAAGGTTTTTAACTCCTGTATGTAGCAACACATAAAGTCCAGAAAGGCCAACCTAATCTAATTAAGGTTTTCTGACTAAAATAAGGTAATTCTTCATGTCAGTTGAACCCTGGGATGAGGTGACTCATTTTCAGAGGCTATCTTAGTTTGCTTAAATGTACAGTTATAATGAGGTTGAGCTGAGGACAAGAAATATTACTGCTTGTGATCAAGAAATAATCACCTTTTCCAGTGAATCAAAAAATATATACTGTTGAAGGTTCTTCTAGTAGTATACACATGGCTTGTGATGGAAAAGCCTTTAAGTCATCTAAATCAAATGACAAAATAAAGTGGGTTATAGAATACTAGAATTAGAAACAACAAAGGAATAAGCAGTCGCTAGAGCTCTTCCTTCCATGGGAGAGCAACTGCTTGGCAGATACACACAAAATTATGTATAGGTCTAAAAAATAAGTGGCATGTGAACAGGCACCTTAGGTAGGGTATGTTTGCAAAACTACATTTCAGCATTTTAAAACAACAACAAAAATTGAAGTGGACAATACTATTGCCTTTGATCTATATGTTAAACCCTGCCCAGACCATGTCTCAGTTCAGTTCAGTCGCTCAGTCGTGTCCGACTCTTTGTGACCTCATGAATCACAGCACACCAGGCCTCCCTGTCCATCACCAACTTTCGGAGTTCACTCAGACTCACATCTATTGAGCTGGTGATGCCATCTAGCCATCTCATCCTCTGTCATCCCCTTCTCCTCCTGCCACCAATCCCTCCCAGCATCAGGGTCTTTTCCAATGAGTCAACTCTTCACATGAGGTGGCCAAAGTATTGGAGTTTCAGCTTTAGTATCATTCCTTTCAAAGAAATCCCAGGGCTAATCTCCTTCAGAATGGATTGGTTGGATCTCCTTGCAGTACAAGGGACTCTCAAGAGTCTTCTCCAACACCATTGTTCAAAAGCATCAATTCTTTAGCACTCAGCTTTCTTCGCAGTCCAATTCTCACATCCATATATGACCACTGGAAAAACCATAGCCTTGACTAGACGGACCTTCGTCTATTACCTCGCAAATTCAATATGCCCAAACCATTTTCATCTCATCTAAAAGTCAAAAAAAAAAAAAACAAAACCCACAAACTTTTATTCTTCTCTGTGAATGACATCATCACACATCCAGTTATCCAAGGCAGAAAGTTGGGAATAACCTGGAGAGTAACCAGCAAGAGTTTTTTTTTAATTTTTATTTAATACTTTATTCTATTTTACAGTACTGTATTGGTTTTGCCATACACTGACATGAATCAGCCACAGGATCTCTCCATGGGGAGATCAGCCACACGATCTCCCCATGCTGAAGCCCCCTCCCACCTCCCTTCCCCCCCCATCTCCCCAGATCATCCCATACTCCAGCCCCAAGCATTCTGTATCCTGTATTGAACATAGACTGGCGCTTCATTTCTTATATGATTGTATGAGTCTTTTCTCATATAATTTCTTTTCTCATATTCATTTCTTATATGAGTCTTTTCCTTCTAAGTCCCTCTCCATCTGTATACTCCTCTCCATTTCATTGCCGGCTGTAGTCACAGATCAGGTACTAAATCATATCTTACCTTGATTACCGTTCCTCCCTATCCCTGAACGGTCTGCGCTTACATCTCTCTTAATTCATTCTCTGTATGGCAGCTTGATCTGTCACTGCCATGTGTAAAATTCCTCAGTGGCTCCCACTGCCATCAAGACAAAGTACAGCTCCTTGAAATGGTTTGCAAGATCCTTTATAACCTGGTCTCTACATCTTCTCCAGAAGCATGTTTGAGTATGAATCCACAGACACCAATAATTTGCCCCTTTCTTATACATCATCACTCTGCCTCTGCTGTCCCCGTCCCACTCCAGCCAGCCATTTGGTTTCCCTGCCTCCTAGGAACATGCCAGCGGCTTTAATCTCAGGGAGTTTTCATCTGGCATTCTTTCTGCCTGGAGTAATTTTTCATTCTGGAGAGTCACAGGGCTCGTTCCCTTATGGCTTTTCAGCATTTTATTCAAATGTCTACTCACTGAAGCCATTCTTTTTTTTTTTTTTAAGAAGCTCTAATGTTTTTATTATTTTATATACTATATATATATTTTTTCCATGCCTCTACTTAACATGCTTAATCTCTCGTGTTGCTTCACTGAAGCCATTCTTGATCACTCTATTTAAAACTACCAGCTATGCCTCCCCAGCACATCCATCCCATCCACTGTCTTCTTTTGCTCCCCTGCTCTTTTCACCATCTGTTATATACTATATTTTATTTATTTGCTTATTTTCTGTTTATCTTGCTCACGAGAATATAGGCTACATGGAAGCAAAGAATTTGGTCTGTTCTGTTCTTTGGTGTATTTCCAGTGTCTTGAACATACCTGGAATGCTGGCACAAATTAGAACTGTACACACATCCTCCCATGCCCCTTCAGGACTGCCTGATATGTATTATGACCTCACTTCTTTTTGTTTGTATGGCCTTGAAATAATTATTTAATCCCCTTATGCCTCAATGTTCTTATCTGCAAAAGAGAGAAAATGCACTCCTAAGGATATCATGAGGGTTGAGATAATATCTGAAACATGATTAGAACAGTTCTTGGGCTTCTAAGAAGTGCTGGGTAAATGGCAGCTATTGTTATAACCTTTACTACTGATTCATCTGTGAGCTCTTTGGGAACAGGGGATCTGACCTATCTACCTATTTACTCCCTGGTGAGTTAAATACAGTGTTCTGCATATAGCTGAGGTGATTTAAGTGTTAATTTTAACAACTGGTGCAGCATGGTATATGCATGTGTGTTAGTCACTCAGTCGTGTCAGACTCTTTGCAATCCCATGGACTGTAGCCCACCAGGCTCCTCTGTCCATGGGGTTCTCCAGGCAAATATACCAAAGTGGGTTGCCATTTCCTTCTCTAGGGGATCTTCCTGACCCAGGGATTGAACCCCGGTCCCCCGCACTAAAGGCAGACTCTTTACCGACTAAGCCACCAAGGAAGACATGGGGTTCTGCCCAATCAGAATGATGCTGGCCTTCAAACTAAAGTCCTGAAGATGCTCTACTTTGCCTTTTATGATTCTTTTATTTACTGGATCATAAGGAGATCAATCAGAAAGTGATGAGGAACTAAAGCCTCTTGATGAAAGTGAAAGAAGAGAGTGAAAAAGTTGTAAACTAAGATCATGGCATCTGGTCCCATCACTTCATGGGAAATAGATGGGGAAACAGTGGAAACAGTGTCAGACTTTATTTTGAGGGGCTCCAAAATCACTGCATATGGTGATTGCAGCCATGAAATTAAAAGACGCTTACTCCTTGGAAGGAAAGTTATGCCCAACCTAGATAGCATATTCAAAAGCAGACATTACTTTGCCAGCAAAGGTCCGTCTAGTCAAGGCTATAGTTTTTCCAGTGGTCATGTATGGATGTGAGAGTTGGACTGTGAAGAAGGCTGAGTGCTGAAGAATTGATGCCTTTGAGCTGTGGTGTTGGAGAAGACTCTTGAGAGTCCCTTGGACTGCAAGGAGATCCATTCTAAAGGAAATCAGCCCTGGGATTTCTTTGGAAGGAATGATGCTAAAGCTGAAACTCCAGTACTCTGGCCACCTGATGCAAAGAGCTGAAACATTTGAAAAGACCCTGAATATGGATGTGAGAGTTGGACTGTGAAGAAGGCTGAGTGCTGAAGAATTGATGCCTTTGAACTGTGGTGTTGGAGAAGACTCTTGAGAGTCCCTTGGACTGCAAGGAGATCCATTCTAAAGGAAATCAGCCCTGGGATTTCTTTGGAAGGAATGATGCTAAAGCTGAAACTCCAGTACTCTGGCCACCTCATGTGAAGAATTGACTCATTGGAAAAGACCCTCATGCTGGGAAGGATTGGGGGTAGGAGGGGAAGGGGACAACAAAAGATGAGATGGCTAGATGGCATCACTGACTCGATGGACGTGAGTCTGAGTGAACTCCAGGAGTTAGTGATGGATAGGGATGCCTGGTGTGCTGCGATTCACGGGGTCACAAAGAGTCGGACACAACTGAGCAACTGAACTGAACTGAACTGAAGGAGATTTAGAGGTTTCTGGAAGAGGGTCTGGGCCTTCCAGACCATGGAAGGGGAGATCTCCCAACTACTGTAGAAATATTTCAATCTTTTGATTCTTCATGGATCACTTCTATATCATGGCAAAGGGGCTTGCATAGCTTAGTGAAGCTTCGAGCTATGATGTGTAGGGCCACCCAAGACGGATGGGTCATGGTAGAGAGTTCTGATAAAACGTGATCCACTGGAGGAGGGAACGGCAAACGACCCCAGTATACTTGCTGTGAGAATCCAACAAACTGTATAAAAAGGCAAAAAGATATGACACCAAAGATGAGTCCCCCAGGTTGGAAGGTGTCCAGTATGCTACTGGGGAAAAATGGAGGACGACTACTAATAGTTCCAGAAAGAATGAAGTGACCTAGCCAAAGTGGAAACGAAGTGCAGGTATGGATGTGTCTGGTGATAAAAGTAAAATCCGGTGCTATAAAGAACAGCATTGCACAGGAACCTGGGATGTTAGGGCCATGAATCAAGGCAAATTGGATGTTGTCGAGCAGGAGATGGCAAGAGTGAACACTGACAGCTTTGGAATCAGTAAGCTAAAATGGCAGAGAAGGCAATGGCACCCCACTCCAGTACTCCTGCCTGGAAAATCCCATGGACAGAGGAGCCTGGTAGGCTGCAGTCCATGGGGTGGGGAAGAGTTGGACACGACTGAGCGACTTCTGCTTCACTTTTCACTTTCATGCATTGGAGAAGGAAATGGCAACCTGCTCCAGTGTTCTTGCCTGGAGAATCCCAGGGATGGGGGGGGCCTGATGGGCTGCCGTCTCTGGGGTCACACAGAGTCGGACACAACTAAAGCAACTTAGCAGCAGCAGCAGCAGTAGCAGCAGCAAGCTAAAATGGATGAGAATGGCTGAATTTAATTCAGATGACCATTATATCTACTACTGTGGGCAAGAATCCTATAGAAGAAATGGAGTAGCCCTCATAATCCACAAAAGAGTCCAAAATGCAATACCTGGGTGCAACCTCAAAAATGACAGAATGATCTCAGTTCGTTTCCAAGGTAAACCATTCAATATCACAGTAATCCAAGTCTATCCGAACTACTGATGAAGTTGATTGGTTCCATAAAGACTGAAAAGACCTCCTAGAACTAAAACCAAAAAAAGATGTCCTATTCATCATAAGAGATTGGAATGCAAAAGTAAGTAAAAAGATACCCGAGTGACATGCAAGTTTGGTCTTGGAGTACAAAATGAAGCAGGACAAAGGCTAACAAAATTCTGCCAGGAGAACATACTGGTCATAGCAAACACCCTTTCTCAACAACATAAGAGATGACTTTACATATGGATCACCAAATGGTCAATATTGAAATCAGATTGATTACAGTCTCTGTAGCCAAAGAAGGAGAAGCTGTATACAGTCAGCAAAAATAATACCTGGAGCTGACTGTGGCTCAGATTATCAGCCTCTCATAGCAAAATTCAGGTTTAATCTAAAGAAAGTAGGGAAAATCAGTAGGCCACTCAGGCACAACTTAAACCAAATCCCCTATGAATATACGTAGAGGTGATGAATCGATTTAAGGGATTAGACCTAGTAAACAGAGTGCCTAAAAGAAGTTCATAATGGACAGATGTTCATAAAATTGGACAGGAGGCAGTAAGCAAAAACATCCCAAAGAAAAAGAAAAGCAAGAAGGCAAAGTGGTTGTCTGAGGAGGCTTTATAAATAGCTGAAGAAAGAAGTGAAAAGCAAGGGAGAAAGGGAAAGCTACACTCAACAAAATTCAGAGTTCCAGAGGATAGCAAGAAGAGACAAGAAGGCTTTCTTCAATGAGCAATGCAAAGAAATAGAGGAAAATAACAGAAGGGAAAAGACTAGAGATCTCTTCAAGAAAATTGGAAATATCAAAGGAACATTTCATCCAAAACTTGGCACAATAAAGGACAGAAATGGTAAAGACCTAATAGAAGCAGAAGAGATCAAGAAGAGATGGAAAGAATACAGAGAAGAACTATACGAAGAAGATCTTAATAACCTAGATAATCATGAGGTGTGACTTCCAGGAGAAATATCAACAACCTTAGATATGCGGATGATACCACCCTTATGACAGAAAGTGAAAAGGAAATAAAGAGCCTCTTGATGAAGATTAAGGCAGAAAGTGAAAAAGCTGACTTAAAACTCAATATTAAAAAAAATAAGATCATGGCATCTGGCCCCATCACTTCATGGTAAATAGAAGTGGAAAAGGTGGAAGCAGTGACAGATTTCCTCTTCTTGGGCTCTAAAATCACTGCGAATGGTGACTGCAGCCATGAAATTAGAAGACAATTGCTTCTTGGCAGGAAAGATAGACTGTAAAACCTACACAGTGACAAACCTAGACAGTGTAAAGACATCACTTTGCTGACAAAGGTCCACACAGTCAAGGCTATGGTCTTTCCAGTAGTCATGTACAGATGTGAGAGATGTAAGAGCTGGACCATAAAGAAAGCAGAGCGTTGAAGAACTGATGCTTTCAAACTATGGTGCTGATGAAGATGCTTGAGAATCCCCTGGACAGCAACTAGATTAAACCAGACAATATTCAAGGAAATCAATGCTGAATACTCATTGGAAGGACTGATGCTGAAGTTGAAGTTCCAATACTTTGGCTGCCTGATGTAAACAGCCGACTCATTGGAAAAGACCCTGATGCTGGGAAAGACTGAAAAGCGGGAGGAGAAGGGGACGAAAAAGGATGAGATGGCTGAATGGCATCACTGATTCAATGGACAGGAACTTGGGCAAAACTTTGCTGACAAAGGTCCACACAGTCAAGGCTATGGTCTTTCCAGTAGTCATGTACAGATGTGAGAGATGTAAGAGCTGGACCATAAAGAAAGCAGAGCGTTGAAGAACTGATGCTTTCAAACTATGGTGCTGATGAAGATGCTTGAGAATCCCCTGGACAGCAACTAGATTAAACCAGACAATATTCAAGGAAATCAATGCTGAATACTCTTGGAAGGACTGATGCTGAAGTTGAAGTTCCAATACTTTGGCTGCCTGATGTAAACAGCCGACTCATTGGAAAAGACCCTGATGCTGGGAAAGACTGAAAAGCGGGAGGAGAAGGGGACGAAAAAGGATGAGATGGCTGAATGGCATCACTGATTCAATGGACAGGAACTTGGGCAAACTCCGGGAGATGGTGAGGGACAGGGAAGTGTGCAGTCCATGGGGTCTCAAAGAGTCGGACACAACTTGGTGACTGAACAACAACACATACTTGGTCTGCTGTGTATACTGCATATTGCTGATGGCACTGCATATACTAGATACTTAAATACTAGTTACACAAATGTAAAACAAATAATAAAATTTCATATCAGTGACACCACTGTGTTAGCAAAATATTGTCAAATACAGGAATCTTACATTGCTCTCAAATAGACTCATTGATATCTTATATAACTGTAAAAGAACCATGGATTCTTTACATCCTTGTACCCATCCCTTTTTTTCTTTTCACCATTATCCCTATTGCCACATAATTATGTTTGGAAGAAATTTACATGCAGGCAGCAGGCATAGTAGATTGGCAAAGATCTATTCATATTCAGAGAAATCTTGATTTCAGTTTTAAAAGCCAATGTTAATGGGTGAGAGGAAGAGAAAAAGAAGTAGTGAGGGGAAAGAGAAAAAAAGAAAAGAAAAGCCCGAAAAGTGAACTCAACAATAATCAACATAGTCCTGAAAAGAAAAAGTGAAAGTGTTAGTCTCTCAGTTGTGTCTGACTCTTTGCGACCCCGTGAACTGTAGTCCGCCAGGCTCCTCCGTCCATGGAATTCTCCAGGCAAAAATATTGGAGTGGGTAGCCATTCCTTTCTCCAGGGGATCTTCCTAAGCCCAGCCAGGGATCAAATCTGGATTTCCTGTGTTGCAGGCAGATTCTTTTCCATCTGAGCCACCAAAATAATCTTTAGCTCAGTTCAGTCACTCAGTCGTGTCCAACTCTTTGCGACCCCATGAATCGCAGCACAAAAATGTAGTGAAAGTTATTGAAAACCTCTATACATAAGACTAGAAATATTATAGACAAATATTAACAATGATCTATGAAATTTGGGAATAAAGTACTTGTAGATTAGAAGAAATAATATTGTAAAGATGTCAATTCTTTCCAAATTGGTCTCTATATTAAAAGACATTCCAAATAAAATCAAAGGAACTATTCTAAGAAAGAGTAGTAAGCTCTATCTAAAATTTATGTGGGTAATACATGAAATTTGAATTGACATTCTTAAAGAGAAAGAATAAAATTGAAAATTTGTACTAACAGATACTGTAATACTGTTTTTTAACAGAGCTAACAGTATTGGCATAAGACATTTCTCCAAGAAGAAATGTAAATAACCTTACATGGTAAATACTTCAGAAAATATTCAACGTATTAATCATCAGTTCAGTTCAGTTGCTCAGTTGTCTCTGAATCTTTGCGACCTCATGAATCGTAGCACGCTAGGCCTCCCTGTCCATCACCAACTCCCGGAGTTCACTCAGACTCACGTCCATCGAGTCAGTGATGCCATCCAGCCATCTCATCCTCTGTCATCCCCTTCTCCTCCTGCCCCCAATTCCTCCCAGCATCAGAGTCTTTTCCAATGAATCAACCCTTCACATGAGGTGGCCAAAGTACTGGATTTTCAGCTCCACTATCATTCCCTCCAAAGAAATCCCAGGGCAGATTTCCTTTAGGATGGACTGGCTGGATCTCCTTATAGTTCAAGGGACTCTCAAGAGTCTTCTCTAACACCACAGTTCAAAAGCATCAATTCTTCAGTGCTCAGCTTTCTTCACAGTCCAACTCTCACATCCATACATGACCACTGGAAAAACCATAGCCTTGACTAGATGGACGTTTGTTGGCAAAGTAATGTCTCTGCTTTTGAATATGCTATCTAGGTTGGTCGTAACTTTCCTTCCAAGGAATAGTCATCTTTTAATTTCATGGCTGCAATCACCATCTGCAGTGATTTTGGAGCCCCCCAAAATAAACTCTGACACTGTTTTCCCATCTAATTCCCGTGAAGTGATGGGACCAGATGCCATGATCTTTGCTTTCTGAATGTTGAGCTTTAAGCCATCTTTTTCACTCTCTTTCAATTTCATCAAGAGGCTTTTTACTTCCTCTTCACTTTCTGCCATAAGGGTGGTGTCATCTGCATATCTGAAGTTATTGATATTTCTCCCGGCAATCTTGACTCCAGTTTGTGCTTCTTCCAGTTCAGCATTTCTCATTGTATACTCTGCACATAAGTTAAATAAGCAGGGTGACAATATACAGCCTTGATGTACTCCTTTTCCTATTTGGAACCAGTCTGTTGTGCCATGTCCAGTTCTAACTATTGCTTCCTGACCTGCATACAGATTTCTCAAGAGGCAGGTTAGGTGGTCTGGTATTCCCATCTACTTTCATCAAGAGGCTTTTTAGCTCCTCTTCACTTTCTGCCATAAGGGTGGTGTCATCTGCATATCTGAGGTTACTGATATTTCTCCCAGCAATCTTGATTCTAGCTTGTTTTTCTTCTAGTCCAGCGTTTCTCATGATGTACTCTGCATAGAAGTTAAATAAGCAGGTGACAATATACAGCCTTGACATACTCCTTTTCCTATTGGGAACCAGTCTGTTGTTCCATGTCCAGTTCTAACTGTTGCTTCCTGACCTGCTTACAGATTTCTCAAGAGGCAGGTCAGGTGGTCTGGTATTCCCATCTCTTTCAGAATTTTCCAGTTTATTGTGATCCACACAGTCAAAGGCTTTGGCATAGTCAATAAAGCAGAAATAGATGTTTTTCTGGAACTCTCTTGCTTTTTCCATGATCCAGCAGATGTTGGCAATTTGATCTCTGGTTCCTCCGCCTTTTCTAAAATCAGCTTGAACATCAAGGAGTTCACAGTTCACATTTTGCTGAAGCCTGGCTTGGAGAATTTTGAGCATTACTTTACTAGCATGTGAGATTAGTGCAATAGTTTGAGTAAATCCTATCTTAGGTATTACTTAATCAAGGACCTAGAGGAGTTTAGTAACTTGCCCAAAGTAAAAAAGCTAGTAAGTAGTTGTATTCAAAGCAAGTAAGCCTGTGTTCTTTTCACTACACTCTCCTGCATGTTACAGAAAATGGAAGCAAGCAGACAGCTGAAGACAAAAGCTATGGCTTAAAAATTCAAAAATACAGGGAAAAAAACTCTTAAAAATCTGGAACTTATTTTCAGTCTGAGAACTTTCTCCAAGTTAAAATCTGCAGGGATGTGAGGAAGATGACACAGCAGTATGATAGATGCTTTTAAAATTCATTCTCAGACCTTGGAACTGTAGAAGACTGAACTATTGCTAATAAGGTTTGAATTAATGTACCCTTTGTGGTTTTCCTGACCTGCCGTTAATAGAACTAACTTGCCATATAACCTTGAAAACACCCCTCAGAAGCACCAAGGGTCCTAGTTTTTTATCTTTAGTTAGAAACTTATCCCTCGTCCTGTGTACTTGACAAGAGTCAACGTGAGACTCGTGTGGTGTGTCATGTTGAGAGCGCTGCAAAGTATATAGAAAAACTCTGAAAAGATCAAACGCTAAACATGATACAAATTCAAGAGCTCCTTACAGAAACTTTAATGTTCCCCCAGGACAGACACGAGACTATCACTTAATTAGCTAGACAAAAAATTCAGATAGAAATCATTTTATTAATTTGTATTCTCTCTTCTCTTCTTTACATTTTAATTCAATATGCTTTGCTTTACCACCAACTCTGATACATAACTGTTTTTCCTTTTGGCTGCATTTCCTAAATCAAGTTTTCCAAACCTTCATCTCTTTTGTCTCAGAAAGACTGAGCTCTGGCAAACCACCTTATTTAAGAGGAAAGATACATACATCATGTAAAAGGCTGATATCCAGATAAAAATATTGCATTTGTTAAAAGAGGAGACTCAATGGTAAAAGCAGAAAGGGAAATCATTTGCTATGAAAAGTCCTTATCTGCCAAATTTGAAAGGGTAGTACAGCCTGGCCTATTATGATTTACATATTTGAAAGAGGTTTGAAAAGAGCAACATAAATGCCATGGAAAATTTTTCTTTAAACATATCTTTGGAATATATTTCACCACAGTATAAAAGATGGGGCTTCCCTGGTGGCTCAGACAGCAAAGAATCTGCCTGCAATGTTGGAGACCTGGGTGCAATCCCTGAGTCAGGAAGATCCCCTGGAGAAGGAAATGGCTACCCATTCCAGTATCCTGGCCTGTAGAATTTCATGGACAGAGGAACCTGGTGGGCTATAGTCCATGGGGTAGCAAAGAGCAGGACACGACCAAGTGACTAACACACACACACACACACAGGGCTACAAAGAGTAGGACACGATTAAGCGACTAACACGTGCACAGAAGGGGTCACAAAGAGTAGGAGACGACTAACCAACTAATAGACACATACACGGGGCTGCAAAGAGTAGGACATGATTAAACAACACACATATCCCACCCCCAGCACACACACACAGTAAGCCAAGAAACCCAGCAAAGCAAACTGGATTTAATAAAATATTGAGAAAGAGAAAGAGACCAGGCACCATTAAGAATTTACAAGCCCTGGAAGGCAGGACATGTCTTCTCTGGGCAGATCTGGACAAAAATAGAACTCATTAGTTCAAATCCATCAGTGATGGAAAAAGCTGCTGATGCTGAGGTTCCCTTTAGTCCTGTGATTCACGAAAACCTGCCGAGCACGTCCAAAATGCACACGTACCCAAGAACAGGCAGCCAGGAGGCTGCCCAGGAGGGGCTAACGAAGCCTGTGGCGCAGGGATGTAAGGGAGGGTACAGATGAGAGCATGAGGAAGAGCAGCGCTGACTCTACACTGAAACGCAGCACAAACGTCTGCATCAACCCTGAACAGCAGAGGATCTACGGACGGGCAGATGGTCTAACACTGGTCAGGGTGGTGGGGGAGCCCAGCTGAAGTTTGCGGATAGTGTGCCTGGAGAACTTCGGGCTTCACAGATGACCCCTAACATCACGGCTCCAAGTTCAGCTTTACTGTGAACAACAGTTACTTTTCTCATTCAAAAGCCAACAGAGGTTCCGTGATACTCAAAACCATTGATTCAATGAACTGCACACTTAGATCCATGAATATCACTGTATGTAAATACACCCCAGTTTCTAAAGCACAGGGACAAACACCAAGAGAAAGTCAAGGTCAGTGGCCTGAATCATCTACCTGGATAAATCAGAGGGACTAAATGAGCTTTCCTCTATTCAGCTGGCAGCATGTATGTAAGAGATAAGGGGTTGCTAATGACCAGGGCCAAAGTTCACTGCTGACGCCAGCTGACCCTTGCCCTCAGCTTAGGGTCAGTCAGTCCATCTCAGTGCGACTAATGATCAGGTTTGCTTCTGGAAACAGGACACGTCCCATGAAAGACCCCTCCCGACAGGGCAGAAGGGGCTGGCCAGTGTCTGTTTCGTGCAGCAGAATGAGGAGGAGGGGAGGGAGGCACGGAGACCCTCGTCCCTGCAGACTGACACAGGCGTCCTCTGAGGCCAGAGACGGTCAGGAGGGGAGCAGTGGCCTCCAGCCCCTGTACCCAGCTCGCATACGGACCCTGTAAGCCTGTCTGCCCTGGTGGATGGAAAGCAGAGACGCCTTTCTGACGGTGTGATCGGAGTCCTACGCTGCAGTCTCTGCTGGCTGTCGTAAGCATCTCATCGCACATCTGCCCTGGAGACGGTACACAGCATCACCCACATGAAAACCCTCCTCCCTCCCAGAGCCACCTGTGTCCAGGGCATGGTTTTCAGGGCAGACACGCACCTGGACATCTTTCTTTCTGTCCCTCCTGCCTACCTTGCCTGGGCCCCCTTGTCATCGTCCGAGCTCAGGTCCACACCCGTGGCGTCCCCGGCAGGGGGCGACACGGCCTGCTCCTCCTTCTTACTATCCTGTTTGCATTTCTTCCTCCTTCGCTTTTCTTTTTCACAGAACTGGGAGTGAAGACTGTCTCTGCTTCCAGGATGTGGGCAACGTCCGAACTCTGAGAAGGTCTTTCATTTCCGCCTGGTTTCACCAAAGGGCTGTCGATGTCTGTAAAGAACTGATCTTCAGTAGGGATTGGTGAGGTGGCCAGGTAAGCAGGGAGCTTCTCCTTAAAGAGAACACAAGAAAGAAAAGTTTGACAAACCCTATGGTGAATCAAAACAGCAGTGATTCTGGCTGAGCTGAGACCTCACAGTGGAACAATGAACACCTACCTAGCTCCCAAAGGCGAGTGAGTCACACTGACCACCACCTGCACCTGCATAGGTCTCCACCCCCCTGCACAGCTGAGCCTCAGCTCATGTGGGTCCACGTAGTTGAACAGAGTGGAGGAGGGACATGCCGGTTTAGCACAGGGCACGTGGAAGCTCAGCCAGAATAGATTCACTGTTGAGGGAGGGGGGCGGGCGGGTGAGCTGAACGTTCATCAGCATAAGAAAGGTTCGAGAAATGCACGTCCATACCGCGGACTATGATGCAAAGGACAATGTTCTGTCTAGAACTTCTGACTCAGCGGGAGTGGTGATAACAACAGTGGGAGAAACAAAAGGTCAGTCAGTGGAAGCCAGAGGGGTCCTGGTAATGTTTATCTCTCTTTACACCCGGAGCCGTTGGAAAGCAGGGCATGTCTTCAGTCCGTGTGGACAGCAGTGATTTTAGTGTTGTTGGATGAACTGCAATTTGTAATTTTTAAAGAAAAGCACATTACGCTAAAGAAAATCTGACCAATTGGGTCATATGTGGAACAGGGAAGAAAGGCTGGAAAGCTGACACTCTACTGAGCAGTTCTAAGTGGGATCATGAGAAGTGACGGGTGAAGCAAGCACCAGACTCAGCACCTAGTCCTCTCACTGCCAGATTTACAGGGAGCCTCGTCAGCGTGACAGGTTACATCAGAGATGCTCATTCTCGTGATAACTCACTGCTTCTTTCTGCCTCTCGCCTGTGTCTCTGATAGGACATTTTTTTCTCCAGGACAAAGTAAATGCAAATAAGACAACATGAAAACAAGTAATTAAGATACGAGGAGAAACACGGGTCTGGTAGGTCCCCCTTCATAATCACTGGTTCCTGCTGCCTTCCATACCAGTACTGATGCTGCCAGCCCCAAGTGAACAATGATGAACAATCTCATTCCACTGCTGTTTTCCTTTGGCAATTTATGGCATCAAACTAGCAGTTCATCTTCACAAACAAAAAAAAGCAGCTCTCTGTCCTTAATAATTTGAAGCTATTGTTTTTGCTCTGAGATTTTATTCTCCACAATGAAAGATTTAATGATGCCCCCTAAGAACTTGTAAGAAGATCCACCTTAAATCAATCAGGAGCAGCTTAGACACATTCACATCAGTGGATACACAGGGAAGGGGGTCAGTTGTGCTCTCGCTGAAAGAGGGCAAACATGCAACAATCACACATAAAGGGCAGAGGCCAATTAGTCACCTCTCCCCAGATCATCATAAACCAATGCACCTCGCTATCAAGGATCGGGAGGTAATGTCCCCAACGGAAACCTCAAACGTGTTCCCAAGTTCAAAGGTCATGTGTCCACATGCAGACACAGCCTGCTGTGCTTCTGTGATGACTCGGGTGGAGCTGAGCGTGCTCAGGCCAAGGTGTGAACTGTGCAGGCACCCCCTGAGAAAGTCACCGGACGCTCACAGTGGGGGCCGTGCCAGGGCCTTCGCACGTGGGCAGCCTGGACCGCAGGGGTGGGGGTGGGGGGAGTTCCTCCCGCTCCAGCTCCCTTCTGACAGCCCAGCTCTTCAACCCAAAGTGAAAGCTCATCTAGCCAGCAGCGACCATCTACGAGTGTGTGACGAGCACGGCCCACCCCCAGGACTTACATACTCTTCTTCCGTTTCCTCTACAAAGAAAGCTTCCCCGTTGTCGCCCAGCTTCATGTGGAGATCCACAGCGTCGCCATTGATCTCTATGTCAATCTAGGAGGAGACACAGTGAGGCTGAGCAGTGAGCGTCATCCTCCCAGCTCAGCAAAGCCCAGACTCCAGGCTCTCAGGCTGAGCTCAGTCCTGAGGCTCCTAGGGAGACCCTCCACTCCTTGCCCAACCAACCCCCTCCCCACGTCCCACCCTGACAACACTACAGACGGAGAGAAAAGGCTTGATCACCTATTTTCATAACAAATTTAAAAAGTTTATTTTTCCAAGTGTCATAAAATGGGGGAAATGTCACTGTCAGCACACACTTGAGCCCCTCTGGAGGTCACCATTTTTTTTTGGAAGGGAAGCTATCACCAACCTAGACAGCGTATTAAAAAGCAGGGACATTACTTTGCTGACAAAGGTCCATCTAGTTTCTTCAGTTTTTCTGGGAGTCATGTATGGATGTGAGAGTTGGACCATAAAGAAAGCTGAACGCCAAAGAATTGATGCATTTGAACTGTGGTGTTGGAGAAGACTCTTGAGAGTCCCTTGGACTGCAAGGAGATCAGGAAATCAGTCCTAAATATTCACTGGAAAGACTGATGCTGATGCTGAAACTCCAGTACTTTGGTCACCTGATGTGAAGAACTGACTCACTGGAAAAGACCCTGATGCTGGGAAAGATTGAGGGCAGGAGGAGAAGGGGACAACAGAGGATGAGATGGTTGGATGGCATCACCAGTTCAATGGATATGAGTTTGCATAAGCTCCAGGAGTTGGTGATGGACTGGGAAGCCTGATGTGCTACAGTCTATGTGTCTGCAAAGAGCCGAAGACAACGGAGCAACTGACCTGAACTGGAGGTCACAGCACTGCCAGGCCTCCCGTGAGAGACTTGGGTCAGCATGAACCTCAGCTCCCACACTGTGCTGACCCTGTGATTCCAGGAAGCACACACTTCACCACCAGCCCCTCCGTCCACAGTCACCCAGTCATCTAAATCAGTCCTAAATATTCACTGGAAAGACTGATGCTGATGCTGAAACTCCAGTACTTTGGTCACCTGATGTGAAGAACTGACTCACTGGAAAAGACCCTGATGCTGGGAAAGATTGAGGGCAGGAGGAGAAGGGGACAACAGAGGATGAGATGGTTGGATGGCATCACCAGTTCAATGGATATGAGTTTGCATAAGCTCCAGGAGTTGGTGATGGACTGGGAAGCCTGATGTGCTACAGTCTATGTGTCTGCAAAGAGCCGAAGACAACGGAGCAACTGACCTGAACTGGAGGTCACAGCACTGCCAGGCCTCCCGTGAGAGACTTGGTCAGCATGAACCTCAGCTCCCACACTGTGCTGACCCTGTGATTCCAGGAAGCACACACTTCACCACCAGCCCCTCCGTCCACAGTCACCCAGTCATCTTGCGGTAACCACAGGGAGTAGCTTGAGGCCCGCCTCGGGTACTGAAATCCATACACGCCCAAGTCTCTTACAGAGGAAAGGGCGCCATCCTTGCACAGAACCCACCCACATCTTCCCATGTACTCTAAGTCATCTCTAGACTACTTCTAATACGTAGCACAACATAAATGCTATACAAACACTTGCCAGTGCATAGCAAATGAAGTTTTGCTTCTGGGAACTTTCTGGAAAATTTTTTCCCAAGTATTTTTGATCTATGATTGGTTGAAACCTTGGATGCAGAACCCGCAGATACAGAGGGGTGACTGCACAGAAACAGCAGAGGCCCGTCATGGCCACGGGATTCTTCAGAGCCTGTCAGTGGCCAGTCCCAGCATATGTGTCCCTCAGTTTAGCTGCAGGCGGCGGAGCGTATGGCTGTGCTTCCTCCTGGTCTCCCAGTGACAAACCCAGCTGACACCTTATAAAATGGACAACGGACAGAGGACACTGGCCAGAACCAGAGTGCAGTTAAAGAAACAAACCAGTGCTGAGAGAGAAGCCAAAATGGACATCAGTCATTACAGACTGAACAGCCAACATTGCACACAAGAGGCCCAGGACCTGTGGCAGAGGAACCTGCAGGCGAGCTTATCCCAGAAAGGAGGGAAAGAGCTGAGACAAAACGATGCAGATGGAGAGGAAGGGGCACGGGCAAAATCCTCAGGCGGAAGCAGCTCCCCGAGATGCCTCAGGGCATGGCAATTCCAAAGGGTAAAAAGCTGGAAGCTGAGGCAGATTCAGAAAGGAGCAGGGCAAGCTGCTGAGACAATGAGAAGACTCCACAGCGCAAGTGTTACGTCAAGAAGGCAAGAGCTGTTCAGACCACTTCTGATGAGTGTTTTGTGAAGAAATAGTTAATTCTCATTATTTCTCATGTTTTGACTGCAGTGCACTAAGTACTATTTTACTATTTTTCATTTTCCTGTATATTTATAACACAGTATGAGTTTTAGCAAGTTTTGACCAAAGCTTATAGAGGTCATGGACGAACCCTAAATTTCATCCTAACCCTAACTGACTAAATTTGCAGGGTTTCAGCTTGCCCATTTTCATTGTCTGTATTACTGTACAAAGTGAGGAGTGTTTATATAAATGAAATACTGCCATATCATTTAAAAATAATGCAGTTGTTTATCTCCAGGTTCTGAATAAATACTTTTGGGAACAACTGCACAGTCCAACCACAGCTGAGCCTGGTTCACTTCCAGCTCCATCTATCCCAGGAGTAACCAAATGATGGGATAAGCAACATCGTAGTAAACAATACTAGTTGACGTATGTTGTCAATGCTTGTTATAAAAATCCCATGTATGAATAACATAGCCGTATTTAAGAGAAGAAGAAAATGAACCTAAGTAACTTTGGAGAACAGTAAGCAGACTAACTCTATGCTTAAAGGCAAAAAAAAACAAAAAAACCCCTCTGAACAGATACTGTACCACAGTTAGTGATTTCTTTTTAATCACAGAGATGTGGGTTCACAATCCTGAAACTCCTATATGTGTCTTCTAGGACTGAACAAACGTGTTGTTTCCTGTTGATGATGAAAGGCATGGTGCTCACTGTCGGAGAAAGATGCCGCAATGAGGAGATGAGCCCCGAGGTGCCAGGCTGGAAGGGGGGCGATGCTGCAAGCCCCTAGTTCTTACAGGCAGGTACAGATACAGGTACTTACACATGTGAACCTTTCAGCTCTGCTGGCTAGGGAGCTACAGGCAACTGCACCTCAGCCCAGTGCGCATACCCAGCGGCCAGATCTTTGTTTCCAGACACTGTTCCCCAATCAAGAAACCAAAGCTCCCTGCAGTTCTGTCGCTCAGTCGTGTCTGACTCTTTGCGACCCGATGAACTGCAGCAGGCCAGGCCTCCCTGTCCATCACCAACTCCCAGAGTTCACTCAAACTCACGTCCATCGAGTCAGTGATGCCATCCAGCCATCTCATCCTCTGTCGTCCCTCCTCCCGCCTTCAATCTTTCCCAGCATCAGAGTCTTTTCTAAGAAGTTGGTTCTTCGCATTAGGTGGCCAAAATATTGGAGTTTCAGCTTCAGGATCAGTCCTTCCAATGAATATTCAGGACTGATTTCCCTTAGAATTGACTGGTTTGATCTCTTAAAAGAGTCTTCTCCAACACCACAGTTCAAAAGCTCCCTTGGAGAAATAATAATAATTCCAGGGTTGAGGCAGGGAGAGTATAGTCTCCTGGAATATCTTCCAGTGCCGGAAAGTAACAAGGAGTGCTTAAAAAAGATAGGAGCGTTTCAAAAGCACTCAGCTCGAAGGAGCTAACAATGTCTGAAACTGGGACAATCTTAGCAACTATAGAAATGATAATAATGATTACAACCCCATAGGGTAAAATTAATGTCCGTGAGTCCACACCAATCTAATAATTGAATAGCTAAGCAAATAAGAGAACAGCTCTTTGACAAAGTACAATTTCAATGAGTAAGTGGAGCAGGAAGAATGGAAACAGAAAGTCACCATTTGGGAAACACCAGAGCAATCATACACAGCAAGTCCACCGCGTCCCCTAAAATTCCGGGGAGAGCATAATGAGAGACAGGCCATGTGCACAGTCCCGAGGTTTCTCCCCACAAATAATCTCACAGCCACCACTCAACAGCGAGCAGAACTAACACCACCGGCAAGGAGGGTGCACCACACACGGTGTCATCCTCACCCAAGTGAGAAAGCATCAGAGAACTCAAACTGAGAGACCATCTACACAGTAACTGTTCTGCACTCTAAGAAGTCAAGGTCACACGGAAAGACGGGACTGTTAGAGCGCACAGGGCGAGAGCAAGGAAGGATCCTGCAGCAGAGAAAAGACACCAGTAGAAAAACTGGTGAAGTGGCAATAAGGTCTGTGCTGCTGTTTGTTGCTCAGTTGCTTAGCTGCGTGCGACTCGGCGAGCCCGCAAACTGCAGCACGCCAGGCTTCCCAGTCCTTCACCATATCGCAGAGTTTGCTCAGATTCATGTCCATTGAGTTGGTTACGTTATCTAACCACCTTATGCCTCTGTTGCCCCCTTCTCCTTTTGCCTTCGTCTTTCTCAGCATCAGGGTCTTTTCCAGTAAGGTCTTTAGCTGATAGCTTATACTGATGTTGACTTCCTGGTTCTGCTCACTATACTACAGTCACGTGGAATGTGAACATGAAGGGAAGAGGTTGGGTGAAGGGTATATGGAAACTTTAAAAACTGCACTTGCAACTTGTCTGTACATCTAAAATAAACTAAAAAATATGTCAAAAGCATGAAACAAAGCCTGAGGAACTGTCACAGAGTGGAGGAGACTGACAGTACCGGATGCTGAAAGGCTCCGTGTCATGGGGATGCATCTTCCTGGTGGCTCAGACAGTGAAGAATCCACCTGCACTGCGGGAGACCTAGCTTCGATTCCTGAGCTGGGAAGATCCCCTGGAGATGGGAACAGCTTTCCACTCCAGTACTCTTGCCTAGAGAATCCCATGGACAGAAGAGTCTGGTGGGCTACAGTCCATGGGGTCACAAAAGTCGGACACAACTGAGCGACTTTTATGGTGCACATGTGTGTTTAAACTTATCAAGTATGGCCTCTGAATATGTGCAGTTGGTGTGTTAGTTATAAAATAAAACTGTAAGAAAAGGATAACACTATAAAAGGAAATCAGAAAAACAGGCAACTAAGAAATGAACCCAAAATTAGTGAAAAACCTTATGTAAAAAATTCCCTATTTCAGAAACGTTAATGATTATTTTACACAAAACTCACATTTCTTTTACTTGTTAAAACAAAGAGAGCATGAGGCAGTTTCCACAGGCCAAGCATTAACCCTCACTCGCCTCTTTGCTGGCCCTTCTCACTATTACTGAGAACGTTACTGAAAAAGCAGCGTATGACGAGAACTCCAACTCCTCTAAAACAAAACAAAACAAAAGTTTCAGCAAGCTCCTGAGCCAAGAAAAAAACATACTTTCAGACACGTGTTTTAAGTTTTCTTTCATAATAAACTAGTTGAAGTCACATACGCATCTAGAGTCATGTAAGGCCTCTGAAGCAGCTGAAATAATGGCAGCTTCTTCCAGAGTCACAGGAAGACTGTCTCTAATCAAAAAAGTTATGTGAGAACTGAAGAAATAAAAAAATTTGCTTCGTAACGCCAAATTTCAAGTTTCTCAGGATGACTTCATTCATTCAATTAAAGTCAGATCTATAATTTAAATAACCCATGTTTGCTGACTGATTGCTATATAAAATTTGAAAGTTAAACTAAATAGGACAAATGAAATATTTAAAGTTATTCTATCTTAGATTAAAAAAATAATAACAGATTGAAACTAATATCATCCTTTAAAACATTCATTTTTGGAGGTTACTTACTCATCTGACATACCTGGGGAAATGGAAGAAGGCTTCTCCAGGATGCAGATTCAAAGTTTGTTTTAAAACCATTCTTAAACAGTTAACCCTTTGGTTTACATTTATAGTCCTTATTTTTAGGTCCTCCACCAGGGATTGAACCCCGACCCCTGGAAGTGAAAGCCCTGAGTCCCAACCGCTGGATCGCCAGGAATTCCCAAATGTGACATTTCTTAGTATGACGACTTACTTTGGTCTCTTGATTTGACTCTAAATGGAGCTTGGTTCTTTCCAAAAATTAAATCTAACATCAAGATTGTGCCAATACTGAGACTATTTCAAGGAATATGCCATGAGTCCTTTAGGTCTCAAAGGAAAAATACTAAAAATATTTTGAGAGATGGCACCAAGTTGGAATAAATGCTTCCCAAGGTCACTATTGAAGGTGAAGTCGCTCAGTCGTGTCCGACTCTTTGCGAACCCATGGACTGTAACCTACTAGGCTTCTCCGTCCATGAGATTCTCCAGGCAAGAATACTGGAGTGGATTGCCATTTCCTTCTCCAGGGGATCTTTCCGACCCAGGGATCGAACCCGGGTCTCCAGCACTGGAGGCAGACGCTTTAACCTCTGAGCCACCAGGGAAGCCCACGTTCTCAAAGTGCTGCACTCAATATGCCGGCACATTTGGAAAACTCAGCAGTGGCCACAGGACTGGAAAAGGGCAGTTTTCATTCCAATTCCAAAGAAAGGCAATGCCAAAGAATGCTCAAACTACCGCACCATTGCACTCATCTCACATGCTAGTAAAGTAATGCTCAAAATTCTCCAAGCCAGGCTTCAGCAATACATGAACCGTGAACTTCCTGATGTTCAAGCTGGTTTTAGAAAAGGCAGAGGAACCAGAGATCAAATTGCCAACATCCGCTGGACCATCAAAAAAGCAAGAGAGTTCCAGAAAAACATCTATTTCTGTTTTATTGACTATGCCAAAGCCTTTGACTGTGTGGATCACAATAAACTGTGGAAAATTCTGAAAGAGATGGGAATACCAGACCACCTGACCTGCCTCTTGAGAAATCTGTAAGCAGGTCAGGAAGCAACAGTTAGAACTGGACATGGAACAACAGACTGGTTCCAAATAGGAAAAGGAGTATGTCAAGGCTGTATATTGTCACCCTGCTTATTTAACTTATATGCAGAGTACATCATGAGAAACGCTGGGCTGGAAGAAACACAAGCT
>SJYC01083930.1:0-41635 GCA_006408675.1 Madoqua kirkii | reverse complement strand
GTCAGGAAGCAACAGTTAGAACTGGACATGGAACAACAGACACTTTCCAAATAGGACAAGGAATACGTCAAGGCTGTATATTGTCACCCTGCTTATTTATATGCAGAATACAATCATGAGAAACGCTGGGCTGGAAGAAGCACAAGCTGGAATCAAGATTGCCAGGAGAAATATCAATCACCTCAGATATGCAGATGACACCACTTTTATGGCAGAAAGTCAAGAGGAACTAAAAAGCCTCTTGATGAAAGTGAAAGTGGAGAGTGAAAAAGTTGGCTTAAAGCTCAACATTCAGAAAACGAAGATCATGGCATTTGATCCCATCACTTCATGGGAAATAGTTGGGGAAACAGTGTCAGACTTTATTTTTGGGGGCTCCAAAAATTACTTTGCCAACAAAGGTCCATCTAGTCAAGGCTATGGTTTTTCCAGTAGTCATGTGTGGATGTGAGAGTTGGACTGTGAAGAGAGCTGAGCACCAAAGAATTGATGCTTTTGAACTGTGGTGTTGGAGAAGACTCTTGAGAGTCCTTTGGACTGCAAGGAGATCCAACCAGTCCATTCTGAAGGAGATCAGCCCTGGATTGGAAGGACTGATGTTGAAACTGAAACTCCAATACTTTGGCGACCTCATGAGAAGAGTTGACTCACTGGAAAAGACTCTGATATTGGGAGGGATTGGGGGCAGGAGGAGAAGGGGACAACAGAGGCTAGATGGCATCACCGACTCGATGGACATGAGTCTCAGTGAACTCTGGGAGTTGATGATGGACAGGGAGGCCTGGCGTACTGCAATTCATGGGGTCACAAAGAGTTGACATGACTGAGTGACTGAACTGAACTGATGAAAACTAACCTTGCCACATTTCACTGCCAGAGTCACCCTCTAGGATGGCATACACTCTGTCTGTGGAGTGTGCTTCTCTCTGTATCTGAATAAATCCACTTTTTACCAGTCACTTTGTCTCTCACTAAATTCTTTCCGTGATGAGACACCAAGAACCTGAGCTTCATTAAGCTCTGAGACCAGGTACGGTAGATTTTGGCGAGGTTTGAGTCCCAGCCACGTGGGTTCAAGTCCCAAGCAGGTTTTGGCTGGGTCTGAGTCCCAGTCATGTGGGTTCGAGTCCCAAACTGGTTTTAGGCTGGGTTTGAGTCCCAGTCTGGGGCGTGTTGCAGTCCATTGGGTTGCAGAGTCGGACATGACTGAATGACTGAACTGACTGTACCAAATGGTTTCAGACTGGTTGGCTTTTGTATCCGCCTCACCCCCTACCAGTAACAACTGTGAATTAGCCATAACTGTCCATCCTCTCCACATCCTCACCCTTCCCCCACTCCTGGTGCTTCCTCTGGCCAGGTGACCTCATCCTCTCCTGAGGTCTCCCCCCACCCCTGCTGCAGGGCAGGCAGGCAGTCAACTCAGCCTGAGAAGATGAAACTCTGGTGCTGAAGACTAAGAGACTGTGACTTAAAATACCTCCTGGGCAGGAGCCCAGTCCTAGCCCACCCCAGGCTCCTGGCCACCCCAGGCTCCTGGTGAGTCACGTTAGGCACCACCTTTGTCCTGGGCTCTTTTAAAAGGCAGATACTCCCAGAAGAGGTTAAGGGTTGAGTCATCACCTCTGGTGTCTCACTGTAGGTTATTTTCATCAGATACTTTCCTCTGAATTAGGAGGATCCTCTAGAGGTGGGCTTCCTTTGTGGTTCAGATGGTAAAGAATCTGCCTGCAATGTAGGAGGCCCAGGTTTGATCCCTGAGCTGGAAAGATCTCTTGGAGAAGGAAATGGCAATCCACGGCAGTATTGCCTAAAGAATTCCATGGACAGAGGAGCCTGGTGGGCTACCGTCCTTGGATTGTCAAAGAGTCGGACACGACTGAGTGACTACACTTTCAACTTCACTCTTTATGGGTGGAGGGAGCTTCTGAAGGTCAGCGAAGGGAGCAGAGCAGTAAGGAGGAGAACCCCTAAACAAATCTGATCCAGGGCTCTGGAACCCCCTCCTCTCTTCCCATTGGCCTTTGGGCCCCATCCCTATCCCCCAGGAGAGGAAGAGGCCCAGCCCAGCTGGGTGCTCCTGTCTGGCTCTGCCCTACTACAGCTTAGGAGGTGAGGGCCCACACTTCTAGCCCCAGCCCCTCCTTCTGTATACTTTGCTCCTCAAATCCCAACCCCCTACATGTATCTACCTGCAGTCTTAGCAGATCACATAATCCCCCAGCACTCAGCATGAATGTAGCAAAACCAGAGGCTGAAATGGCCCTTTGTGGTTTACTTTTATATACTTAGTCCATGTAGTCTTCATGATAGATCTATAGGGGAGTGCTATTATACCCGTTCCATCCCTTAGGAAACTGAAGTTCCAAGAGAATGAAAAATGAAATAATATCCAAAGGCGGGGAGGGACGGGAGGAGATGTTTTAAGCTACACAGTGGTCAAGCTGGCTTCAGTCAACATCTTATCCAGTCATGTGCTGGAGGACATTAGAGGCATGCCCAGATGCCCTAGGGCCCTGCCCAGTGTCAGGCCTGAGCCACTCAAGTTTTTAATTTTTCACTGGTGGCTCAGATGGTAAAGACTCTGTCTACAATGCAGTTTAGGCCCTGGGTTGGGAAGATCCGCTGAAGAAGGAAATGGCAATCCACTCCAGTACTATTGCCTGGAAAATCCCATGGGCAGAGGAGCCTGGCAGGCTGCAGTCTATGGGGTCACAAAGAGTCGGACACGACTGAGCGACTTCAGTTCACTTCATTGCACAGATCAGAATCTCCAGTGCAATATTGAATAGAAGGGATGCAAACAGACATCCTCATCTCATTCCTGATCACAGAAGGAAACCATCTTTGATCATGAAGTCTGAAGTTTGTTGTGGGGTTTTCATTAAGTCTGATGCTATTTATCAGTTGTGGAAGTTGCCTCCTATTCCTGGGAGTAGGATTTTATTAAATGCTTGTTCATGAGAAATGCTGGACTGGAAGAAACACAAGCTGGAATCAAGATTGCCAGGAGAAATATCAATAACCTCAGATATGCAGATGACACCACCCTTATGGCAGATAGTGAAGAGGAACTAAAAAGCCTCTTGATGAAAGTGAAAGAGGAGAGTGAAAAAGTTGGCTTAAAGCTCAACATTCAGAAAACGAAAATCACGGCATCCGGTCCCATCACTTCATGGGAAATAGATGGGGAAACAGTAGAAACAGTGTCAGACTTTATTTTTTGGGGCTCCAAAATCACTGCAGATGGTGACTGCTGCAGCCATGAAATTGAAAGTTGCTTACTCCTTGGAAGAAAAGTTATGACCAACCTAGATAGCATAGTCTCAAAAGCAGACACATTACTTTGCTGATTAAGGTCCATCTAGTCAAGGCTATGGTTTTTCCAGTGATCATTTATGAATGTGAGAGTTGGACTGTGAAGAAGGCTGAGCACTGAAGAATTGATGCTTTTGAGCTGTGGTGTTGGAGAAGACTCTTAAGAGTCCCTTGGACTGCAAGGAGATCCAACCAGTCCATTCTAAAGGAGGTCAACCCTGAGATTTCTTTGGAAGGAATGATGCTAAAGCTGAAACTCCAGTACTTTGGCCACCTCATACGAAGAGTTGACTCATTGGAAAAGACTCTAATGCTGGAGGGATTGGAGGCAGGAGGAGAAGGGGACAACCGAGGATGAGATGGCTGGATGGCATCATGGACGCGATGGACGTGAGTCTGAGTGAACTCCGAGAGATGGTAATGAACAGGGAGGCCTGGCGTGCTACAATTCATGGGGTCGCAAAGAGTCAGACACGACTGAGCGACTGAACTGAACTGATGTATCTATTATGGTCATCTTACCCTGGAGGAGGAAATGGCAACCCACTCTAGTATTCTTGCCTGGAGAATTCTGTGGACCAAGGAGCCCGGCTGGCTGCAGTCCACGGGGTCACAAAGAGTTGAATATGACTGAGTACACACACACAACACAACACAAGGTCATTATATAGTTCTTCTTTTAGTCTGTTAATACGAGGAGTTTGATTGAGTACTTTTTGAATGTAAAACCAATCTTGAATTCCTGGAATAAATCCCACTTGGTGAGAATGTATTATCCTTTTAGTGTATGTTGGGTTTGATTTGCTAAAATCTTGTTAAGTTTTGCATCTGTGTTTATAATTTGTCTCTACTTTCTTTTCTGGTCATGTCTGTGCCTGGTTTAATACCGGCCTCATAGATTAAAGTTATACCCTCCTCTTCAATTTTCTGGAAGATTTTGGTATTATTTATTCCTTAAATGTTTCACTGAATTCACCAGTAAAATTATCTGTGGCTACTTTGAGGCTTTTTGGTGATTAAAAAATAATAATAATAACAGTACAGAAAATGTCAACAACAGCCGATCTCGGTGCTAATGTTGGTGTCAGCATCTTCACTGGCATCAGACAGTATCCTTATTGTTTATTATCCCTGCCGGCTCCCAGGAAGATTGAAACTGGCATCTGAATGATGCTCTAGCAGTACTTTATGGGGCTGAAGTCAGCAAGAGCTTCTTTCTCATTTGACCCAGACATTGCAGAAACCAATGGCTTCTGAGAATTAGCACTAACTCTTCCCAACGCTGACCCCCAGCCCCTCACACAGGACCTCCAGCCAGGCCTGTGCCCTGCGTGCAGCTGGTTCGCACACCTTCCTCTGTGGCCTCGCTGCCCCCACCCTTTGAGCACTACATTCTCTCCGTCACACTGTGCAGATTCTTTCCATCCTTCAGGCCCAGCTGGCATCTGTCTTGATTTCCCTGAGAATCTGTCAGCACCACCCAAGGCTGCCTGAATTCCTGCCACCCTGACAGCCAGAACGGCACAGCTGAGCCCTGTGTGAAATTCCGCCTGTGTTATCTTCTCATTGATTTTTCTATATGTTTCTCTCTAACTACATTATAAGCTACTTATCCGATACTGCCTCAAGCACCTGCTGGAAGGTTGATTTAGGGCCAGTCATCCTAGCAAATGGCCTACGAATTTCTTACTTCAGTGTCTGCTCATCCAGCACTGATTCTACTAGGAGACAAATACGAGGGAAAACATCTTTTCATGTACAACTTGCTCTCATAAATGATTGCAGGCATTCTATGTCAGTTCTGCATATCTCTTAAACACTGCCCGGTTTTCCTATTGGCAAAACTGTGGGCTTGCTTTTTCACTCTAAAAGCATAGATCACAGAATTAGTATCTCTTAGTAACTAAAGCCTGTCTGCTTCTTTTCATTACCCTCTACCATGAGGTGGAGAGAGCAAGCTTCTGCTCATATTTTACAAGCCCTGGCTCTGTCCTGCCCCTTCTGTGCTGGGCCTTGGCTCTCACGCCCTGGGCCCAACCCCGTGCTGTTCCGTGCCCCAGGCCTCACACCATGCCCTTGACCTAGAAATCCACTGGAGTCTAATTCAGACATAGCCTCACGTGAATACTATCCTGCCCCCAAGCTGAGTTAATTACTAGAATGTAAATTTCTAAAACCACCTTTTTATTTGCTTCATCACATTCTATTTTTAAAAATCTGTAGAACTCATTAATCAAAACTCATTAATAAAATATGCCTTCATTTCAAAAATAAATAGTAAAGTTGATAGTCATTCCCATCATTGGAGAGTTTGTCAGCATTTCCAAGGGCAGAGAACATTGATTCTGATGGCCTAAACCCAAGCTATTAGTAATTGTTAAAATAAACACGTTTACCACCAAAACCCAGGAAGTCTCTAAATACCGTCTAGTCTCGCTGTTTTCCAGTTCCCCATTCTTCTGATCCTCATTTCTCTGGGTATGCAGTCTCAAGTGTCTCTTTGCTTTTGCTAGTGGTTCTGCCTTGGCCCGGGGCTCCTGACTGTTTATTTTCTCTTCCCTTTTCTTGCCTTTCTTTGTCGCCTTCCTCATTCTTTTATTGTTGCAGTAACTTCGGCTGACTGGACATTAGGTCCCAATAGGTCTTGGCAATCAGGAGTCAGAAAGGACAGTAACTCTCAGAAACTTCCTTAACCACAGAGCCCAGCCCTGTGTCATGTAGACACTGCATATTCACTTCTTGTCCCAGAGAGATCAAGCACAACTGTGTGTCTGTGTATTACTCCCTTCTTACCTAATCCCTGGAGACCAACTGTCAGCTTACGACTGGGTAACACACAGCAGGTGCCCTGGACCCCAGATCCTGAGTGTCAGAGCTAACGAGTTCATACATGGTATGACCTGATACCCACCCCCAGCTTCAGGGGTTATCAGGTCATACTGCTGGTTAACTGACATTGTGTTGATGTGAATTTTTTGTGATTAATTTTTGACAAACTCAATGGACACGAGTTTGGGTAAACTCTGGGAAACAGTGAAGGACAGGGAAGCCTGGCATACTGCAGTCCATGGGGTTGCAGAGTCAGACACGACTTAGTGACTGAACAGCAACAAGATCAAAATCTAGTTTGAGATAAAATAACACTTTAGCCTTAAAAGTCCAACACTGCGATTTTTGCAACTCCAGCTTGCCAGCCACTCAGGTTGTTTTTTCAGTTCTTCTTCAGATGTTACCCCCTTTATATGTTAATCCCAAATAGGTGCATCTAAAATTGGAAAACACACCCTCCTCAGACTGATGATCTTCCAAGTCTATCTTCTGCTCTTCTTCCTCCTGCCTTCTGCCCATGTGCCTGACCCAGAACAAGGGTTCTCTCTCTAGCCCTCTGATGCCCAGGGGAGTTTAGCCAGCGGGGAGCCTGAGCAGGAGATGGGTGGGAAGAATGATGTCGGGTATTTATTCTCTTAGCTCCTTCAGGACGAGGTCATAGCTATCAACTAGAGGACTCAGTGTTGTGGAATCCAGAGTCACAAAATACACTTGGAAGGACACTCAGGACAGTGGAGTACAATTCATTACGCCAGCGGATCCAAAGGGAATCAGTTCCCAACAAGGACCCTGATGTTTCTGAGAGGCCCAGTTTCATACCCCCCTCTACGTGACTGGTTACATGTTAGCAACCTCTTTGTTGTATATGATTGAGTTTTACAACAAGTAGGTGCCAGGAGAACAAACAATTAAAGTTAAAAGGGGGGAACAATGATTATACATCAAGGAGGGGATGTTTCCATGGTTATTCTAACAGGGGCAGCCTGACCTCAACTGCAGTCTCCCTTTGTCATCTGTAGGGAGGGAAGTCTCCAGGAGACCTGGTTCTCCCTAGTAACGGTTTCCTCACTCTCGGGCAGGATTCAGGCCCAGTTCACATCCTGTCTTTAAGATGAATGACAAGCTTCAAGATGGAGTCTCTCCCTCTTTGCTCACACTGGCCCCAACACCAAGTCCCTCAAGGAAGCCTGCTCTGTGAGGCTTTCTCCTTCAGAAACAGCCCCTGGAACTGTACTCTCCCTTCTGGTTTCCTGACACCCAACCACTCCTCTCAAACTCTTCCTTTATTGAATCCTTCATGAAAGTGAAAGTCGTTTAGTCATGTCTGACTGTTCACAACCCCATGGACTATAAAGTCCATGGAATTCTCCAGGCTAGAATACTGATGGGTAGCCTTTCCCTTCTCCAAGGGATCTTCCCAACCTAGGGATGGAACCCAGATATCCCGCATTGCAGGCAGATTCTTTACCAGCTGAGCCACAGGGAAGCACAAGGATACTAGAGGGTGTAGCCTATCCCTCTCCAGCAGGACTTCCCAACCAGGAATCGAACTGGGGTCTCCTGCACTGCAGGTGGATTCTTTACCAACTGAGCTACCAAGGAAGAACTTTTTCATGAGTTTTTCCTAACTTAAGTGTGCCACTGATTTCCTGCTGAAAGACTTGGAAAAGTGTTTGAAATCCTCATTCAGAGATAATGGTTGGATGACAATATCATACCACATTTGGTTGACAACATCATACCGCCTAGATATAATCTCATATCCAAGGAGAGTGACAGACTCAAATGAAAGCCTGGGTGAGAAATCTTGATTTCACTCAAGAAAGTTGCATCTCAAATACAGCATTTCTTTAGTGCAGCCATTCTGTAATGACCATAACTCAGCACTCCATCACTGCAAATCCTGTGTTAGAACTGATGAACATTTTAGATAGTGAAAATACTAGGAAAGAAGTAAATAGCATAAAAGTTGTTTTAAAACGTGTTTTAAATCACCCCTGAAATTTGGAATCCTGGCAACCTTAAACTCTTTCCCTGTTTATCCATGTCAGGGTAAGTTATATTGTGATTTTATGCCACCAGCATAAACAATTCCATTTCACTCTGCTCAGCCGGTTGGTGAAGTTTAGAGGAGGCCGAGGTTCAGCCTGAGAACCGAACCTGCAGAGCCTCCAGGGGTTCTATGTCCCGAGGATGTCCTCATGCTAGGCTTGTGCCTAGCATGTCACATGCAGCATCCCAGCCTTCCTCAGCTCAGTCCTGGGATGGGGCTGCTGGCCCTCTCCTTCACCTGCCCCAGGCCTCTGCTATGCTTTGGGCTCCCCAGTTCTATGATGTCCTTGCAGGCCACCAGGCTAGCAGACAGCACTCACTTGAAAGGAAACATCCAGGGGATGCCATTAATTGCTCCCGTGGGCCTTCCCAAGTGACCGCAGCCGCTGACATGTCCAGGTTATGAGCCTGGGATTGCCCTTTGATGCCCGGCCACTCCTCCTTACCCGTCCATGATGCACCTCTCAGAGCCGGGTGCCCCACCTGCTGAGTCTCTTGGAGGGAGGATGGTGTCTGGAGAGGTGTGTGCTCCTCTTTCTCATTTCTGCAGGGTGACTCACTTCAGGCAGCAAGCAGGAAATAGGATCTTACTGTCTCTCCTACATGGAGGGGTTGGGGTTGTTTCTGCTTCCTGTTGTCACAGACCATCAAGATGACCTCACAGGAGCCTCACAGACCTCACAGACCTCTTGGGGCTGAGCCCCCCTCCCAGACCACCCTCCTCCTGACCCCCAGGTCAGGCCAGGCCTCTCCGCTGACCCAGGACTGCACCTGTGGAGACCTGAGCCAGGTCAGCAGTTGTCTGTTAGCTTCACAGGCCATCCTGATTCCCTGGCTATTTCCTCATGACTTGGCCCTGTATTTCACAGCCCTAAACTCTGGAGAACACACTTCCCCCCATGGCATCATAGCAGGTGTTGTAAGCGTTATTTAGTATGAGTTAGGCGGTCTCAGATGGTGTCCCAGTGAAGCAGATGCGAAGCTGGAGGTTCCAGCAGCCCCATGGGGCGGGGGGGCCACCTTTCCAGGCCTGCCCTGCCCTCTGACCTGGGCCAGCCTACCCACAGGAGCACCCTGTCACCTCTGGAAACAGGCAGCGCCCCACAGTCAGGGTTCCCACACCAAGTTCCTAATGGTGCAGGGCACTCAGGCTTAGCCAGGCCAGGCCTCAGGAGTGTGTGAGCCGGGCTTCAGCCCATCAGGGCTGTATGAGCTGCACAGAGAGAAGGAATCGCGTTCTCAGAGGCCCTTGAAGCTGACCCCACTGGAGGAGAGAGGAAGATGCTCCTACTGGCGGCTCCAATCCTTCCCCAACCCAAGCCTCCCTAACTCTAACCATTCCCTCCCCTAACCCAAACCAGAAGCTGCAGCCCCACCCTAGGCTGCATTTCTGTGCTATGCGGCTGAGAAGCCTTTATCGCTCCATGACCCACCTTGTCCCCAGGTTTGGCATCATATTAATACCTTACACACACACACCTGATACACATACATGCACAAAATATTAGAGTGGCCCCAAAAGTTTGGGTTTTCTGTAATAGCTGATGGAAAATTCTGAATGAACTTTTTGGCTAACCCAATCCATAAACACCTCTATACACATAACATGTGCATGTTCATACACACTTTGTGCATAATGGGCACAATTACCCATAACATACTCACTCTTACACATACATAAAACACTCTCACAGACACATGCAACCAGCCATTAACCGTGGCTCTCTCTGTTACTCAGGCAGAAAGGCACCAGTTCCGATTCAATCCATTCCACCCCATGTCCCTCTGATGGGAAGTTGGGGGTCAGAGATAGTGGCCATTGGGCTGATTCACCCCCATCACACTGAAACTGAAAATGTTAGTCGCTCAGTTGTGTCCAACTCTTTGAGACCTCATGGACTGTAGTCCCTTAGGCTCCTCTGTCTACAGACCTCCAGGCAAGAATACTGGAGTGGGTTGCCATTCCCTTTTCCAGGGGATCTTTCTGATGAGGGATCAAACTTGTGTCTCCTGCATTGCAGGTGGATTCGTTACTGTCTGAGCCACCAGGGAAGCCCAGTTCGCTCCCATCACATTGCTGCCGCGGCCGCTGCTGCTGCTAAGTCACTTCAGTCGTGTCCAACTCTGTGCGGCCCCAGAGACGGCAGCCCACCAGACTCCCCCGTCCCTGGGATTCTCCAGGCAAGAACACTGGAGTGGGTTTCCATTTCCTTCTCCAAGGCATGAAAGTGAAAAGTGAAAGTGAAGTCGCTTAGTCGTGTCCAACTCTTAGCAACCCCATGGACTAAAGCCTACCAGGCTCCTCTATCCATGGGATTTTCCAGGCAAAAATACTGGAGTGCCATTGCCTTCTCTGCCCATCACATTGAGGTGCTAATAAATAAGTAACTTCTAGCTGAAGAAGCAGAATGGTCATGATTTAGGATGTGTCTACCTATGGATGAGATGAATCTGTTTCTGAGGATCATATTTTCTCCTTCCTCTGGCTGTGGATTCAACCAAGGCTGGGATGCTTTCTCATTTTTTATTTTTTGGTGGTTTGCTTGTTTTTATCCCAAGTCCTTATCAGAGGAAGGTTGTGAGTGCTTGGTTTTAACGAATGGATGAAAGAACGGATGAATCAATGCGTTCATTCATTAAAAGCAAAAACTGTGAACACTGGTGAAGATGACCACAAAAGATAAACATTTGAATGGATGGGTGACATTCGGTATGAGGAATAAGATAACTTGATAAATTGTTAATTTTACCTTCTAATTTTTTTCTTTCACCAACTCAAGTCAGCAAAGAAAAGTTACTTGATTGAAGTGGTTAATTACTTGCTGGCTCCTGGCCCCAGATCTTCCTGGCTCTTGGAGACACAAGCTGTCCTTGCTGAATGTCCTAATCCCAGGTTACACAGCACCAGGGTGTGTATGGTGGGGGAGAACAGGCTCTTGTCTTCTGTCCCCAGATGGCCCCTTCAGGACCTGGGTTCCTTTGCATCATCTGTTCCCAGGGTGCCTTGGGGGATGGCATCTGTGTTCCTGGTTCCCAAGCAAGGTCACAGGCTCTAGGCCTTCAGGATCCAGGCTGAGTGGGCCTGAGTGGGGCCCACTGAGCCAGACTCTGACAAACATGGGCTGACAACAGACCCGAGTGACATTCAAGTTGCTCATGCACCGTGCTAACCAAGATGTCTCCCTCTACAACCAAGTCTGGCTTGTGGTCTCCGGTTTCCAGCCTTCACTCTGGAGGGGAGGTGCAAACTTGCACACACTGGTTCCCTCTGTAATTCTCCTAAGGGTATATTTAGGGCACAGCCTCATCTCCAGAGGATGCTGAGCATCTCAGTGCAGCTCTCTATGGTTTCAGCCCCCACAGAACCCTGTGTGTGCATCTACTCGTCTCTCTAGCCTTCCCTGCCACACACGCACATCCTCAAGGGCGTCTCTGCAGATCTGACTAAAGAGGTAAACTGGCCCTCATGTCCCAGTGAAAGAGAAGGACGGACATTCAAATGGGAGAGTTGGTTGAAAGAGAATTACCAGTGACCCGAGAGGAAAGTGGCCTTGGCTCAAGCCGATGGAGAGGTGGAGGAGGAGAGTGCAAAGAGATCCCCCCACTCTCCTTTCTCCCTGTGATGTTGGGATGCCAGCCTTGCGCAGAGAGATTTAGGATTACATGCGGGGGAAGGGAGGTTGGCATTCTCAATTGTTTTAAATTGGCCCTAGACATTTACCACCCTCCAAGAAAAAGTCAGCCTGAGATGTCAAGGAACCAGGAAGGGAAGTTCAACTAAATATGTTTAAAGACAGAGAAAAGTAAAGTAAAAAAAACCTATTTCCTATTTGTGTCCTAACAGGTTCAGCTTCTATACAGATCAGCTTCCTCCAGGCCCAGGAGACTCTGTCTACCTGGGGAATACACACTTGGTGTTTATTCTAGACAATCTGGGTCTGACCTGAATGCACAGACCTTTGGAAGATAGGGTCTTAGAAGTTACTCGACTCTCCTGTCCACTGTATCCTTCCCAAGGGAAATGAGGACAGGCCAACCCCAGTTCAAGTAAGAAACTGGGAAGAGGAAAAATATAGGAAGGATTTACAAGTATGTAGATAGAGTAGAAGGACGTGCGCTCGTCTTCTCCTGCCAGAGCACCAAAATCACAACTAGCTATTGAACAACCATCGACAGGAAGACACTGGCACCCACCAGAAAAAGCTACCCCACATCCCAGGGCAAAGGAGAAGCCACAACAAAACGGCAGGAGGGCCACAATTATGATAAAACAAATCCTATACTTGCAGGGCTACTCACAGACTGGAGAACAGTAACACCAAGAGTGTGTACAGATTGCTCTCAAAATCTTAGCCCAAACACAGCATCAAAAGCAAGCAAAAATCAGAGATCGGAGTGGAAAAGAGGGCTGCTCAAGCAAGGTGGCATCCTTGGCTTCCTGAAATCCTTAAGGGACAGAGATCTCACAGCTCCTCCAGCTCCCGTGCACCCTTGGCCCGTGGACCAGCCAGGGCAATTTCTATCCAAGACCTTAGTTTTCCCAAGCGTCAAAATAGACACTAAAACCTGGTTCCAGTGACTTCACCAAATGGCATACAATCAAATACGATTTCATGGCCTTACATAAAAGAGAAACTCTGAAAATTGCACAGAGTCACCCTGTACCCAAAACTCTCCCCATCGTCACCATTGCCAATTACTGAGGCCTTTTTGGAGACTGCTTACCTCTGTAATTCTCCCAAGGATATATTTAGGGCATTCTTGCTTTGTAACTGTCTTTGCGATTTTGCAATACAGTATTCTACTAATTTTAAACACACACAGTCTCAGCTTACAAACAAGTTGTGTTCCAAAAGTAGATTTGCAGGTTGGTTAGTTGGCTGTCAGAATTCAGTTTCACATGAAAACTGTGCTAAAACAAATCCATGATTCATGTGCAGTCCAACTAGGGAAAACAATACTGTCACAGGTGGTAATGAAGCCAAATGGAAAGATATTGTTTTAAAATTGACCAAGTAAATGGTACAGTGACTAGCTTAAGTCCAGGTACTTAAAAATTCTCCACTGGGGCTTGAATGCAGTCGTTTCCTGCGTCTTGAAGCCTTGCTCTGGGCATAAAGTAGATAAAACAAGGAGGGGATGTGGAAAATTGTGATGGAATTCCTGGCAAGTCCCAGCAGCCCACACATTTCTCCCCTAGAACTTCCCGGAGCCAGGCCTCCTCCACCGTCTGTGTCCACTTGCCACTTCCTGGCTCTGCCTCACCCTCGACACACCTCCCCGTCCGCTCCCCACCTCTGACAAGGATGAGAGCCACACACAGGGTGCTACCGTTTAGCGGGAGGAGGGGTTGACATTTCTACTTCTAAACTTACTGAGTTAATTTAACTACATCAAAAAAAGAGAAAGTAGCAGGTCCTCAACTGCCAGTTTTTAACTCAGAGGAGCAGAGCGTTGAATCAAGCCCGGGGCACCTCTGTGTGCTCTGCACAGACCACATGATCAGGAAGCAGGCCCTGAATGCAGCAGCCACCTGCTTGCTGGACAACCCTGATCCTCCCAGCACTTGCCCCATTTCCTGTCCCGATTTCCCAGGTGCCTTCGTTAAGCCTCCTTCCACTGTGTGGACCGAGATTCCCTTAAGGAAGGCTTCTCTGTGTCCTGGCCTCAGAGACACCCTCTGCCTCCAGGGCCCCATGACTATCTGGCTAAGCAGATGTCTCTAAACCAGCATGTGCTTTCAACCTCCCTCTGTGCCTGCACAAAACTTCCCCTATGACAAACTTTCAAAAATAGGAACACGGTCCGTGCGTCCTAGGTCGCTTCAGTCGTGTCTCTTGGCAACCCTATGGACTGTAGCCCTCCAGGCTCCTCTGTCCATGGGATTCTCCAGGGAGGAATACTGGAGAGGGTTTCCATGCCCTCCTCCAGGGGATCATCCTGACCCAGGGATCGAATCCGCGTCTCTTATGTCTCCTGCGCTGGCAGGCAGGTTGTCACCTGGGAAACCTGGGGCAAAGGCAATAGGCATGGCTGCGGTGGTCACGCTGGGTCCTGCCTGATTTAGCATCAGCTTGTTCACTGGTCCACCCCTTCAGCACACTGGCTGCACCCCGGCCTCTCTTTAGGTCTTTAGCCAACATTAAACCCCAGTGTGATGGTTGATTTTACGCGTCTATTTGACTAGGCCACAGGATGCCCAGATATTTGGTCAAACACCCTGAGTGTGTCCGTGGGGGTGTTTCTGGATGAGGTTCATGTTGGATTCAGTAGACTGAGTGAAGCAGAGAGCTCCCCCACTACCCGGTATGGGTGGGCATCACCCAATCAGTCAAAGGCCTGAACAAAATTGAAAGGCTGACCCTCTCATGATGATGAGGAAAAATACATCCTGCCTGATTCCCTTGAGCTGCGGCACTGGTCTCCTGCCTTTGAACTCAAATGGAAACACTAGCTCTTCTTGTGTGTGGAGCCTGCTGGCTCTGGGGCTGGAGCTTCCACCATCAGCTCTCCTGGGTCTCTAACCTGCTGACGGCAGATAATCTGCTGACTGCAGACTGTGTGACTGGTCAGCCTCCACAATCTCATGAGCTAATTCCTTATAATAAATTTCCTCTATCTGTCTAACTACTTATCTACCTTCCTGTGTATCTATCTAAAATAAGCTTCTGTATTTATATGTTCTGGGCTTCCCTGGTGGCTCAGTGGTGAAGAATCTGCCTTCTAAGCATGAGAGGCAGGTTTGATTCTTGATCCAGGAAGATCCCCTGGAGAAGGAAATGGCTAACCCCAATACTTTTGTCTAGGAAATCTCACACACACACACCTATCTACCACCTACCTACCTATATATTTGTGTATTTTATATACAATGTAAGTATCTCCTATTGCTTCTGTTTCTCCAAAGAACTGTAACTAATGCACCCAGTCTATCCAAAAAAGAGCAATTAGGACCGAAAGTGTTCATAATGATGCACAGGATCTCAGTGATCTTCAGCCAGAATCTCCCAGGGCCACACACTGAGGGAGCACGTACCCCGTGGGGAGCGTGGAGCATCTCTGTAAGAGGGTGTTAGAACCTATTGTCGAGTTTGGGCTTTGATGGTGATCAAGGAGGATATGAGAAAGCAATGGATTGCACAAAAAAGTGAGGCAATTTATGATATTCTCAACAAATACCTTCTCTGGGGAGGGCTGACTAGAGCAGGGATAAAGCTGTGCTTAGCAAAGATGCAGCCGTCACTCCTTTCAGCCAAGAGGGGGGTTCTGGAAGTCTGTGGGTGACACAGTAGCTTGGGTTTCCCTGTGCTTGGTTACAGGGATGAAGTGGCCTGTGCCGTCTCGCTTTGTCGTGGTCTCAGAGTGGTCTTTCCTGATGTCGGTGCTCTGTGAGAGTGTTTGTATCCCCCCACCCATATTCTCAGTCACTTCTGGTTCCCTAGTTCTCCCCTTCCCTCCTCACCCCCTGGCCTGCCTCTCCACCCAGAAGAAATCTGAAAGATTATCCAGGGAGGCAGACACGCTGGGTCTCCCCTGTGTACATGGAGGGTTTCTGGGATCTTCTGAGGGGAGTAACCCCAAATACATACAAGCGTTTTTCCTGCTTATCATGACTCCTTTTCCAAATCTTTCTGCTCTGTATTGTTACCAAAACCCAACCGCTGTGCCGAACACTTTACATACATTCTCATATTCGACCCTTAAAATAACCCTAGAGGTAAGGATAGTAGTATTTTCATTTTGATGGTAGGGTAACTCAGGTACACATAGGGTAAAAAACAATAACAGCAGCAAAGCAAAACCTGACGACAAAGAGCTCTACTCCACCCACTGCTGAGAAGTCCCTCTGGCGCTTGATCACGTGGCATGCTGTGCATCTGTGCAGGATGGCAAAATCAGAGAACTTCCTTTCCACCTGCACACCATTTCCAGAGTAGAGTGTCATTTGGCCCTGGACCAAAACCTGCATGGCTCCCTACTGCCTAGAGAATGGAGCCCGAACACTTACGTCAAGACCTCGGCAAGTGTTGAGACTCTGTCTCGACTACGCTGGTGTCCTTAGTTCCTCCCTTTTTCTTAAGTGAGCTCCCCGTTGTGGCCACAGCTGCACAATCACTGCCCCCCGAATAGGTCAAGTGCGCCTGGACATCCGTGCTACTCCCTGCAGCTGGAATATTCCCTGACGTCCATCCAGTCTCAGCTCCATCACTCCCTTCAACTCAGGTCTGAGTTCCTCTGTGCAGTTTTCCTGGCAGATATCCTGTGCTATTTCATATTCTTATTTATATTTTCATGAATCACCCTTGTTGTCCCAATAAGACCTATGGTAGGTAATTTTCAAAACAACCACAACAGTTACTCCCTTGCCTAGCTGCTGCCCCTTTGCCATGTGACTTGCCTTGGCCACTTCTCCCTCCAAGAGGCAGAGTCTGTGTCTTCACTCTTTTGAGTCTGAGTTTAAATGTAAACATGGCTTGTTTTGGCCAAGGAAACATTAGAAAATCTTGAAATTACTGTGTGAGGAGCTTGGGCTAGCCAGTTAAGGGGTAGAAAACACAAGGAGAAGAGACGGATCCCTCAGCTGACCTACCAAAGACGAGCGATCCTAGACCAACCAGCCTGCAAAATGTGCGAGCGAGGCTATCCTACATCGTCCAGCCCCAGTTAAGCTGTCCGAGTCACAAAAGCTACCCCAGCCAACTCATTGTGAACAAGCAGTAGATGTTTGTTTTCACAAGCCAGCACAATTTAGAATGGTTTGCTATGCAGCACAAGCTAACAAATACAAGATTCTAAATGCCCTAAGTCAGGTACTGAGCTCTGACTCACCTTATCTGAATCCTCAGAATCCAGTCTTGCTCATGATAGCTGGTCCTCAATGAATGTTTGTTTTTGATGATAACAACGCTAGTAAAGAATTCCCTGGTGGTCTGGTGGCCAGGACTCTGCATTAGTTGCTAAGGGCCCAGGTTCAATCTCTGCTTGGGGAACTAAGATCCCACATGACACACAGTGTGGCCAAAACAACAACAACAACAACAACAACAGTTTAAAAAAAAGAATTCTAAGAGCTGGAGATTTTAAAACAGCCAAGCCTAGCCTTCAGAGAGGATAGAGGTTTGAGAGTGCCTGGTTTTCAAGTTTAAAACCTGGATTGAGCCAGCTGGATATTATCAAAGTTCATGTTAACATACTTAACATATCAGGAAATTCCCTTCTCTCACAGGACACCTTAGCTGTGTACTAACTTGGCCACAGGTGCTGGATTCAACTGATGGAGTAGCAGGAATCCTCTCCACCCAGAAGAAATCTGAAAGATTATCCAGGGAGGCAGACACGCTGGGTCTCCCCTGTGTACATGGAGGGTTTCTGGGATCTTCTGAGGGGAGTAACCCCAAATACATACAAGCGTTTTTCCTGCTTATCATGACTCCTTTTCCAAATCTTTCTGCTCTGTATTGTTACCAAAACCCAACCGCTGTGCCGAACACTTTACATACATTCTCATATTCGACCCTTAAAATAACCCTAGAGGTAAGGATAGTAGTATTTTCATTTTGATGGTAGGGTAACTCAGGTACACATAGGGTAAAAAACAATAACAGCAGCAAAGCAAAACCTGACGACAAAGAGCTCTACTCCACCCACTGCTGAAAAGTCCCTCTGGCGCTTGATCACGTGGCATGCTGTGCATCTGTGCAGGATGGCAAAATCAGAGAACTTCCTTTCCACCTGCACACCATTTCCAGAGTAGAGTGTCATTTGGCCCTGGACCAAAACCCTGCATGGCTCCCTACTGCCTAGAGAATGGAGCCCGAACACTTACGTCAAGACCTCGGCAAGTGTTGAGACTCTGTCTCGACTACGCTGGTGTCCTTAGTTCCTCCCTTTTTCTTAAGTGAGCTCCCCGTTGTGGCCACAGCTGCACAATCACTGCCCCCCGAATAGGTCAAGTGCGCCTGGACATCCGTGCTACTCCCTGCAGCTGGAATATTCCCTGACGTCCATCCAGTCTCAGCTCCATCACTCCTTTCAACTCAGGTCTGAGTTCCTCTGTGCAGTTTTCCTGGCAGATATCCTGTGCTATTTCATATTCTTATTTATATTTTCATGAATCACCCTTGTTGTCCCAATAAGACCTATGGTAGGTAATTTTCAAAACAACCACAATAGTTACTCCCTTGCCTAGCTGCTGCCCCTTTGCCATGTGACTTGCCTTGGCCACTTCTCCCTCCAAGAGGCAGAGTCTGTGTCTTCACTCTTTTGAGTCTGAGTTTAAATGTAAACATGGCTTGTTTTGGCCAAGGAAACATTAGAAAATCTTGAAATTACTGTGTGAGGAGCTTGGGCTAGCCAGTTAAGGGGTAGAAAACACAAGGAGAAGAGACGGATCCCTCAGCTGACCTACCAAAGACGAGCGATCCTAGACCAACCAGCCTGCAAAATGTGCGAGCGAGGCTATCCTACATCGTCCAGCCCCAGTTAAGCTGTCCGAGTCACAAAAGCTACCCCAGCCAACTCATTGTGAACAAGCAGTAGATGTTTGTTTTCACAAGCCAGCACAATTTAGAATGGTTTGCTATGCAGCACAAGCTAACAAATACAAGATTCTAAATGCCCTAAGTCAGGTACTGAGCTCTGACTCACCTTATCTGAATCCTCAGAATCCAGTCTTGCTCATGATAGCTGGTCCTCAATGAATGTTTGTTTTTGATGATAACAACGCTAGTAAAGAATTCCCTGGTGGTCTGGTGGCCAGGACTCTGCATTAGTTGCTAAGGGCCCAGGTTCAATCTCTGCTTGGGGAACTAAGATCCCACATGACACACAGTGTGGCCAAAACAACAACAACAACAACAACAACAACAACAGTTTAAAAAAAAGAATTCTAAGAGCTGGAGATTTTAAAACAGCCAAGCCTAGCCTTCAGAGAGGATAGAGGTTTGAGAGTGCCTGGTTTTCAAGTTTAAAACCTGGATTGAGCCAGCTGGATATTATCAAAGTTCATGTTAACATACTTAACATATCAGGAAATTCCCTTCTCTCACAGGACACCTTAGCTGTGTACTAACTTGGCCACAGGTGCTGGATTCAACTGATGGAGTAGCAGGAAGGGGTTCCTTTTGGGAAGAGAGATGCAGCTTGTGGGGGTGAGCTCCACATTTTCTCTTTCCTTCCATTTATCAGCCACTTCCCTGGTGGCTCAGACGGTAAAGCGTCTCTATACAACCAGGAGACCCGGGTTCAATCCCTGGGTTGGGAAGATCCCCTGGAGAAGGAAATGGCAATCCACTCCAGGGCTATTGCCTGGAAAATCCCATGGACAGAGGAGCCTGGTAGGCTACAGTCCATGGGGTCACAAAGAGTTGGACACGACTGAGCGACTTCACTTCACTTCCATTTATCAAGTGTCTACTGAGCTCTTGCCACATGCCTGGTGGTGCACTGGGGACCAAGGAAGTGAACCAGTCCAATCCTGGCCCTTAAGGGGCTCTAGGTCTGACCATCTCCTGGCTCAAGTTCAACAAGAGAGGTGAGTAAGAGAGCTCCTGTTCTAGTGCTCATCTTTCTGAACAAATTGACCATTTTATGATTTTAAGTCTTCTACTTGTGGGAACTGATAGACAATTTCCCAAGTCTTTTAAGTTTACAAGACTCTTTGCAACTCCCTGGACAGTGACCTGCTAGGCTCCTCTGTCCCTGTGGATTCTCCAGGCAAGAATACTGGAGTGGGTAGCCTTTCCCTTCTCCAGGGGATCTTCCCAACCCAAGGATCAAACCCAAGTCTCACCAGGGAAACCCCAAGTCTTTAAGTTTACATTTTCTTAACCAAATTGAACTTTTCTTAAGAAAATGAATAAAAATTAACAGGACTTAATGGTATAATCAGGCTTCCCAGGTGGCACTAGTGGTAAAAACAAAACAAAACAAAACAAAAAAACCCTGCCTGCCAGTGGAGGAGAGTTAAGAGACGTGGGTTCGATCCCTGGGTCAGGAAGATCCCCTGGAGTAGGGCATGGAAACCCACTCCAGTATTCATGCCTACAGAATCCCATGGACAGAGGAGCCTTGTGGGCTACAGTCCACGGGGTCACAAACAGTCGGACACACCTGAAACGACTTAGCATGCAATGGTATAGTCATCTAACTCCAGATGTAACAAAACTCTGTGCAGCTGGGTTGTAGGTGCCACATACTCCAATATCAAGACCTCAGCCCACAGTAGAAAAATGAAAGGCAGCAATGCCTGGTCCTCCAAAAGTTCAGGGACATTGTGCCTGATAGCCAAGGGCCTGACCATGGCTCCTTAGGTGGGTTATAGTAATCACACACCCAGTCATGGATCCCTGGGTAGCGAATGCTTATTATTTAAGCACTCTATTCTTTGCAATTCTCTCAGCAAGCCTGTGAGACAGGAACTACTATGATTTCTCTTTTACAGATGGGGAAACGGAAGCACGAAAAAGTTAAGCAACTTGCCCAAAGCTACAGAGCTATTAAGTGGCAGATCTGGGACTCAACCTCAGTGTTTTTGTTTTTATCTTTGGTAAAGCCCATACAGCCTCAGACCCGGCCTGTTGACAGCACTGTGGCGTGTCCCTGGTCTCCTTTCCTTCCCTCCCACGCCAGAACAGCAGCCTGCCTGCAGCCCAGCACTTCCTTGCAGGTGGCATGTACCCTTCTGCTGTTTTTGCTCTTAGAGGGTTGGAGTGCTTCTGACACAGCACTTTGCTTCCTGTTTGGTTTATTTTTTATTTGTTTGAGCTGAAGCTCAAAACAAATAAGAGAGCCTGACCTGTTTCCTCCAGGCAACTTCTGAAGGTGAGCCTTCCAGAACTCAGTCAGCACTTAGCTGACACCAGCCCAGCGCCAGGCTGCAAGGGACTTGGGGAGAATTTGCAAGGCTCGCTGGAGCTCCTGTCATGCAGACACACGCCATAGTCACCGCTGATTAAGTGACAGAGTCTGAATCCAAGAGGCAGGATGCGACCTCACCTGCCAGGACCACACCAGGCTTTTCTACTTTCAGTTATAGACATTTTTTAAGAATAAGAGAAAACCCTTGGAGATGGCTCCCTACCTGGATGTGGTTCCCAGACCTTCTCTTCCCTTTGTTGCAGCCCCAACCAGCCACTTCTCTCCCTCCCTCTCTCCAGCCCACTTCCCTCTCACCTCCTCTCCCCTCCCCCTTCACTTGCCATCTCCTTTCCTTCTGGTAAAGGTTTCAACCTATAGGAACTTCCTCATAATGCAGATGACTTTTCTGCGTTACCATGGCTACCCGCAGCTACCAAGGTTTTTCAGCAAAAGTCACTTCTCCCTTACACTTTTCATAGGAAATCTACATTCCACATCTCATTTTCCCCACTTGCCCTGCTTGAGCAAAACTCCAGCCCTAGGCTCTCCAATGTCTGTAAGTGTTTTTAAACAGCCATATCTCTTCTGTATCAACTATGTTGATGTATTTTAAATACTTCTGGATACTGTTGTTCAGTCCAAAAGTTGTGTCCAAAGAATCAATCTTTTTGAACTGTGGTGTTGGAGAAGACCCTTGAGAGTCTCTTGGACAGACAGCAAGGAGATCAAACCAATCAATCCTAAAAGAAATAGACCCTGCACATTCTTTGGAAGGACTGATGCTAAAGCACCAATACTTTGGCTACGTGATGGGAGAACTGACTCATTGGAAAAGACCCTGATGCTGGGCAAGACTGAAGGCAGGAGGAGAAGGAAACAACAGAGGAAGAGAGGGTTGGATCGCATCACTGACTTAACGGACATTAGTTTGAGCAAGCTTTGGGAGAAGGTAAAAGACAGGGAAGCCTGGTGTGCTGCAGTCTGTGGGGTCACAAAGAGTCAGTCATGACTGAGCAAATGAACAACAGCAAGTTGTATCCGGCTCTTTGCAACCCCATGAACTGCAGCATACCAGGCTTTCTTGTCCTTCACCATCTCCCAAAGTTTGCTCAAACTCATGTCCATTGAGCCAGTGATGCCATCCAACCATCTCATCCTCTGTCATCCCCTTCTCCTCCTGCCCTCAGTCTTTCCCAGCATCAGGGTCTTTTTCACTGAGTCAGCTCTTCACATCAGGTGGCCAAAGTATTGGAGTTTCAGTTTCAGCATCAGTCTTTCCAGTGAATATTCAGGGCTGATTTCCTTTAGAATTGATTGGTTTGATCTCTTTGCTGTCCCAGAGTCTTCTCCAGCACCACAATTGGAAAGCATCAGTTCTTTAGTATTCAGCCTTCCATATGGTCCTACTTTCCCATCCATACATGACTACTGGAAAAACCATAGCTTTGACTATGTGGACCTTTGTCAGCAAAGTGATGTCTCTACTTTTTAATACACTGTCTAGGTTTGTCATAGCTTTCCTTCCACAGAGCAAGCATCTTTTAATTTCATGGCTGCAGTCACCATCTGCAGTGATTTTGGAGCCCAAGAAAATAAAATCTGTCACTGTTTCTACTTTTTCCCCATCTGTTTGCTATGAAGTGATGGGACCAGATGCCATGATCTTAGTTTTCTGAATGTTAAGTTTTAAGCCAGCTTTTCCACTCTTCTCTTTCACTTTCATCAAGAGGCTCTTTAGTTCCTCTCCACTTTCTGCCATAGCGTGGATATCTGAGGTTATTGATATTTCTCCCAGCAATCTTGATTCCGGTTTGAGCTTCATTCAACCCAGCATTTTGCATGATGTACTCTGCATATAAGTTAAATAAACAGGGTGACAATATACAGCCTTAACATACTCCTTTCTCAATTTTGGCGTAGTCAGTGAAGCAGAAATAGATGTTTTTTCTGGAATTCTCTTGCTTTTTCTTTGATCCAACACTTGTTGGCAATTTGATCTCTGGTTCCTCTGCCTTTTCGAAATCCAACTTTTAGGTTTGGAGTTCTTGGTTCATGTACTGTTAAAGCCTAGCTTGAATGACTTTGAACATTAACTGGCTAGCATGCAAAATAAGCACAATTGTACAGTAGTTTGATCATTCTTTGGCATTGCTTTTCTTTGGAATTGGAATGAAAACTGACCTTTTCTAGTCCTGTGGCCACTGCTGAGTTTTCCAAATTTGCTGACATATTGAATGCAGCACTTTAACAGCATCATCTTCTGGGATTTGAAATAGCTCAGCCATAATTGCATCAGCTCCACTAGCTTTGTTTTTAATAATGCTTCTTAAGGCCCACTTGACTTCATACTCCAGAATGTCTGGCTCTAGGTGAGTGATAACACCATTGTGCTTTTTCCGGTTCATTAAGACCTTTGTGTACCATTCTGTAATCTTGCCACCTCTCTTCCCTGGTAGCTTCCCTGGGGCTTCCCTGGTAGCCCAGCTGGTAAAGAATCTGCCTGCAATGTAGGAGACCCCAGTTCAATTCCTGAGTCGGGAAGATCCCCTGGAGGAGGGCATAGCAACCCACTCCAGTATTCTTGCCTAGAGAATTCCCATGGATAGAGGAGACCGGAGGGCTACAGACCATGGGATCACAGAGTCGACACAACTGAATGACTAAGCACAAGCACAGCACACCTCTCTTAATCTCTTCTGATTCTGTTAGCACCTTCTCTCATCAAGTTAGGTAATTCCAAATACACCAGTACAATGTTCTCCATGGAACATATCTGGCTTACTTAGTGAAATGTGGATAAGTTGAACTTGTACTTATGCAAAGGGCTTGACAAGAACTAAATTGTGAACACTGAGTTGGGAAGTGGTTCAGGTGGGACTGTTAGCACACCAGAGGCCAGGCAGGGGCAAACTAGACACCTACCCCAAAGAAATTGTCCTGCCCACCAAGATCAGGTGAAGCTTGTGGAAACAGCTAAGAAAACACCCAAAACTCAGCTTCCTCTCCAAGCCCTTGCTGAACAAATAGTCCTGAATCTGGTGCAAAGGAAAGACTATGCCCGGCAGAATTAAGTGAAAGAATCAATTCTGAAATCAGGCAGAATTAAGTGTTATTCTCAAGTCTGTTAATGAACTAGCTGTGCTGTGAGAGCTTGGGCAGGTTCCTTACCCTCTCTGACTCTCAGTAGTCTATCTTTCAAAGTTCTTGCGAAAAATAAATGGGCTAGTGCACGTAAAAGGGCCTAAAGTAGTTCTTGGCATACACTTGGCAGAGAGTAACGGCTGAGTTCTAGTTACTATCATGAGCAAAGCCCTCCAAGGCAGCACTGAGACTCAAATAGCTGAGCACAGAAAGCAGATACCAAAGTTATCAAATAATCAGGCTGCACAACTGGTAACTAAACCAGAAATCATGATCTGAACACGCTGAAGTTGAGGATATAAGCGTTAATGAGAAGCGAAGGCACCAAGTCTCATTAGATGCTGTTACAAGAGCAATGTCCAAGCATCATCAGGTGGAAACTGACCCAGCGAAGGAACCAGGCAGCTGTGGCTTTCGGGTCCTCTTTCCTCTCCTTGGCCTACTGGAGATGTGCTGGAATGCGTGGCAGGCAGGCCAAGATCCTGGGCCAGAAGAGTGTAAGGGAGAGAAACACAGATCCCTGCTCAGGCCCAGGAAAGAAGGCTGAGCACACACAGATGGGGATTTGATCTGAACTAATTCAACAGGACCCATGAGTGTGGGGTTGGGTCCAAGCCTTGAACCTTCAAGTTGAAAAATGTGTTATGCTGAAGATTCTTAAGTTGATTGCATACGAGGAAAGTAAATGAGACATTTCCTGACATCAGTAACAACAGGGGTTGTGCTCTGCATCAACCAGTGCTGTGCATACTAAGAGGCTATAGCTACAAAAGCAGGCATTAGCTCAAGTCCTCTTTATAGGACCTATAAGAGAAGATCAAGTAAAACTAATGGGAGCCCTTACTTTGAAAGTTATTTCCCAGGAAGAGGTGGCAGGGAGTGGGGCAGAGAATTTGTCACATGTCTGTTGGAAGGTGAGGGGCTGATGTTTGAGAAAAATATAAGAGTGAGGCATGGTAGTTAAAGCTTCTCCTGGGGCTTTTCTGGTGGCTCAGAGGGTGAAGCGTCTGCCCTCATTGTAGGAGACCTGGGTTCGATCCCTGGCTTGGGTTGATCCCCTGGAGAAGGAAATGGCAACCCATTCCAGCACTCTTGCCTGGAAAATGCCATGGATGGAGAAGCCTGGTAGGCTACAGTCCATAGGATCACAAAGAGTCATACACAACTGAGCAACTTCACGTCACTTCTCACTGATAGAGGAAGAAGGCAAACCAGCTGCACTTCCAGAGACAAAGAAACGCAAGTCTCACCACGGGTCAGCCATGAACTTCCCAAGGGGAAGCACAGTCTTGAAGAGGACTCTGCGCAGAGGCCGTCCCAGGGAATGAGATAACCCAGTAGAGGGTATGTGTGGGGTGCACGTTGGAACCAGGAAGGAGTCATGGGTTCCAGCTGGAGGAAGCACAGTCCAGGACAGAAAACTACAAACCACAGAAGATACACTACACATCCGTGCTGTGTGTATGTGTCAGGGTGGGGGGTTGGCGGGGTGAGCATTTGAACATGAGCCACACACCCAGAGGGCACCAAACCAGATGACAATAGTACAGATCTAGTAGAAACCTCTCTACTATTCCCCTTATCTTCCCATCTCCTTGAGTCAGCCAGGAGGAGTTAGAGGCTGGCCAGCATAGTAGAGGGAAACAAGATGAGGAGACCAGGAAGAAAAATCTGGTCACCCCCACTGATCCTCACCACCTCCATGTTTCCTAACTGAGCGTGATCTTAACCAGCAGCTGCTACTGCTGCTGCTAAGTCGCTTCAGTTGTGTCCGACTCTGTGTGACTCCACAGACGGCAGCCCACCAGGCTCCCTCGTCCCTAGGATTCTCCAGGCAAGAACACTGGAGTGGGGTTGCCATTTCCTTCTCCAATGCATGAAAGGGAAAAGTGAAAGTGAAGTCACTCAGTCGTGTCCGACTGTTAGCGACCCCATGGACTGTAGCCCACCAGGCTCCTCCATCCATGGGATTTTCCAGGCAAGACTACTGGAGTGGGGTGCCATTGCCTTCTCCAGCAGAGAGGAGCTTAATCCGGGTGAAGGATACATTTTTTTTTCTTTTTTTTCAACTTTATTGAGATATAATTGACAAAAATATACATTGAAGGTGTACAGCACGGTTGTTTCATATAAATACACATTGCAAAGTGATCACCACAATCAAGCTAATTAGAAATCATTACCTCCCATAGTTACCATCTTGGGGGTTTGTTTTCTTTTCTTTTCCTCTCTCCTCTGGCAATCACCTTTTCTCTGTATGTATTAGTGTATTTCTGTTTTGTTATATTGTTCATTTCTTTTGTGTTTTAGCTTCCACATCTAAATAAAGGCATACTGTATTTCCCTTTCTCTATCTGACTTACCTCACTTACCATGAGATCCTCTAGGTCCATCCATGTTGCCACAAATGGCAAGATTTCATTGCGGGTTGAGGGGTGTGTAATATTCTATTGTATATCTATCTTCTATCTATCTAATCTCCTTTGTCCATTCATCTATCAAGAATGAACATCTAAGTTACTTCCATATCTTGGCTAATGCTGCAATGAACATATGGGTACGTGTATCTTTTAGAGTTAGTGTTTTTGTTTTCTTTGAAAAAAAAAAAATACCCCAAAGTGGACTTGCTGGATCATATGGTAGTTTTATTTTTGATTTTTTGAGGAAACTTCGTACTGTTTTCCATAGTAGCTATGCCAATTTACAGTCCTTCAAATAGTGCACAAGGGTGCCTTTTTCTCCACATCCTTTGTGGTCTTTTTGATCATAGCCATTCCAATGGATGGAGGTAGTATCTCATTGTAGTTTCAATTTGTATTTCCCCAATAATTAGTAATATTGGGCATCTTCTCATGTGCCTGTTAGCGATCTGTATGTCGTCTTTGAAAAAAAAATGTTTATTCAGGTCTTCTGCCCAGTCTCTGTTAGAGTTGTTTTTTAATGTTTTTAATGTTAAAAAAAAAACTTTTTAAATGTTGAGTTGTATGAGTTCTTTGTATATTTTGGTTATAAATCCCTTATCAGATACATCATTTGCAAATGTCTTCTCCCTTTCAGTAAGCAGTGCTTTCATTTTGTTGATAGTTTCTTTCCCTGTGCAAAAACTTTTTGACTTGAAGCAATTCTATTTGTTTCTTTTTGTTTCCCTTGCCTGAGGAGATATATACAAAAAGATATTGCTAAGACTAGTGTTAAAGAGTATTCAGCCTATATTTTCTACTAAGATTTTTATGGTTTCAGGTCTTGCATTTAGCTTTTAACCCATTTTAAGTTTACTTTTGTGTATGAAGTAACAAATAGTCCAACTTGGTTCTTTTGCATACAGCTGTCTAGTTTCTCCAGCATCAGTTTTTGAAGATATTGTCTTGCCTCCTTTGTCATAGATTAATTGCCCATATAAGTGTAGATTCATTTCTGGGCTCTCTGTTATATTGCATCCATTTATGTGTCTGTTTTTGTGCCAGTACCATATTGTTTTTATGTAGTTTTGTAGTAATAATTTGAAATCAGGGATCATGATACTTCCAACTTTGTTCTTCTTTCTCAAGGCATGTGGGGGTCTACAAATTTTGGAATTATTTGTTCTAGTTCTGTGAAAAAAAATTCCAGTGGTATTTTAACAAGGATTGCATTAAATCTGTAGATGACTTTGGGTGGTATGGTCATTTTAACAATATCAGTACAAATCCATGAGGATGATCTGTCTTTCCATTTATGTCATCTTCAACTTCTTTCATCAATGTCTTATAGTTTCCAAGTACAGATCTTTTATCTTCTTGGTTATACTTATTCCCAGGTATTTTTTTTTATACAATTGTAAATGGGACTGCTTTATTAATTTCTCTTTCTGATAGTTCATTGTTAATGTAGAGACACAAAAGATTTTCATATATTAATTTTGCATCCTGCAACTTTACTGAATTTATTTATTAGTCCTAATAATTTTTTTGGTGGTGATGTTTTTCAGGTTTTCTATACATAGCATCATGTCCTCTACAAACAGTAAAAGTTTTCCTTCTTCACTTCCAATTTGGATTCAGTTTATTTATTTTTCTTGTCTGATTACTGTGACTAGGACTTCCAATATTTAGAATAAAAATGGCAGAAGTGAGGGTCCTTGTCTTGGTCCTGATTTTACAGAAAATGCTTTCAGCTTCTTATCATTGAGTGTGGTGATAGCTGTGGGTTTGTCATATATGGCTCTTCTTATATTGAGAAATGTTCCTTTGATACCCACTTGGTTGAGAATTAATGTTGAATTTTGTCAAAAGTTTTTTGCATCTATTTAGATGTTCATAAGATTTTTATTCTTAAATTTATTGATGTGGTGTATCATATTGATTGGTTTGTAGGTATTCAACCATCCTCGAATTCATTAGAATCTCTTAAAGGGAGAACTACCCGAGGTGGAAGTGTTTCAATTAATGGAAGGATCACAGCAGATTCAACCCCTCTGTGAATAAATTACTCTATATATCAAAAGCCATTTTCCATTCTGGTTCAGTTAAAATGACATAAGCACACTTTGCTCTGTTATTTCCACTGCTGCTGCTGCTGCTAAGTCGATTCAGCTGTGTCCGACTCTGCAACCCTATAGACGGCAGCCCAGGAGGCCCCTCCGTTCATGGGATTGTCCAGGGAAGAACACTGGAGTGGGTTGCCATTTCCTTCTCCAATGCGTGAAGGTGAAAAGTGAAAGTAAAGACGTTCAGTCATGTTCGACTCTTAGTTACCCAATGGACTGCAGCCTACCAGGCTCCTCCGTCCATGGGATTGTCCAGACAAGAATACTGGAGTGAGGTGCCATTGCCTTCTCCGGTTATTTCCACTGAATACAACTAAAGATGACAGAAAAAAATATATATGGAGGAGCTATTAAGATTTTGGAGGGAAAATTGCATAAGAAAATAAAAACTTCAAATAAGATAGATTCATGGGTGACTTTCCTGTATCTTTTCTTACTCCAATGTCCCTTAGTCTGTAATTAAAGGCGATGAAACCTGGAACTGTGTACTAGGGATGGCAAAAAAGATCTCTAAAAGAAACTCTCTCTTTCTGGTTTGAGAAGAAGCAAGAGGACCCATAAAGCTCAAAGATAATGGGGGAACTCCCCCAAATTTTTAGTCATTTCTATATTCTCCACCTAAACCTCTTGGTAACAAAATTCAAAAGCGTCGCTATGATGGTGATAGTGATAGCAATGGTAACAACAGCTGAACAGGCACCTGGAACTGTGAGGGGACAGAATCCTCTCTGACCAAAAGGACTAGGGTTCCAAGGGCATAGGAATCATTCGCATTGATTTTTATCTCTGTCTTCCCTCCTCCTGCTTGGCTTTGGAGATGGACATAGTCAGAAATATGCCATAGCATAGGTTAGTGTTAGTCCCTTGGTCATGTCCGACACTTTGTGACCCCATGGACTGTAGCCCATCAGGCTCCTCCGTCCATGGGATTCTCCAGGCGAGAATACTGGAGTGGGTTGCCATTCCATTTTCCAGGGAATCTTCCTGACCAGGGATCAAACCCAGGACTCCCGCATTGCAGGCGGATTCTTTACCATCTGAGCCACCGGGAAGCCCCAAATATGCCATAGAGTAGGGAAATGCAAGGCAATGGCACCCCACTCCAGCACTCTTGCCTGGAAAATCCCATGGAGGGAGGAGCCTCGTGGGCTGCCGTCTATAAGGTTGCAGAGTCGGACATGACTGAAGCGACCTGGCAGCAGCAGCAGGGAAATGCAAACTCCAGCTTTCCAGTCACAAGACCAGTACAGGTCCCTGGGGGCCAGAAAATGTCCCAGAGATCATGATGAAGAAGAAACTTAAGGAAGCAGTACCATAAAGTTGAATGTGTAGTCTAGGTCCATTCTTGAGCCAATGAAAAAGAGAAGAAAATTAGTCCATCATCCATCATTAACATAGAAACAGTATCCTCAACAGAATACTAACAACCTGATTCCAGCAATAAAAAGAATAATTCACCACAACCTCATGGGATTATTTTCAAGACTGTAAGAATGGTTTAAATTTGAAAATCATCTAACATAATCTGCCATATAAACAGGCCAAAGAAGAAAAACCACACACAATTTCATAAGTTAATACAGAAAAACTACTTGAAAAGTTCAATATCTTTTCATGAAAAACACAAACAAACAAAAAAACCTCCAAGCAAAGTAGAAATAGAAGGCAAATTATTTAAATTGCTAATAAGCATCTATAAGAATAAACAAAAAACCACACCCAGTATCACAATGGTGAAAGATGGCTTCAACAATTCAATGAAAAAGTGCACAAAAGACTGAGATATTTTAACAAAGAGGATGTGAAGATGGCAATTAAACACATATAAAGATGTTCAACACCAATAACCATTAAGAAAATGCAAATTAAAACCACAATGAGAAACCACTGCACATTTATTTGGACAGCTTTTGAAAAAAAATAAAGACAATATCAAGTGCTAATGGTAATAAAGATTAACTGGAACCCTCATTCTTTGCTAGGGGGAATGCAAAATGGTATAGGCACGTACAGTTGAAAGTTTCTTATAAAATTAAACACATGCTCACCTTATGACCAAGCAATCATATTTACCCTAAAAAATAATGTTCTCAAAAACACCTGTACACAAATGTCTTAGCAACTCTTTTCATAATTACCAAAAATTAGAAATAGCTCAAATGTCCTCAACAGGTAAATGATTAAAAAACAAAACAAAAAACCCTGTGGTGTCTGTATGTAATAGAATACCCTTTAGGAATAAAAAGAATGATCATAAAAGTATTATGCTGAATTTTAAAACCTGGTCCCCAAATTTACATATCATGTGATTTCTTTTATATGACATTTGGAAAAGGCAACACTATAGGGAAGTTTATTGGTTTTTCTATTGCTTCATAATAAGTGTCCACAAACTTAGTAGCTTAAAGCAATGCATAATTATCTCACAGTTTCTGTGGGTTGGGAGTCAGCGTTCTGGTTAGCTGAGTCTTATACTCAGGTCTTATGCTCACAAGGCTGAAATCAACACGTCAGTCAGGCTGTGTCCTATGCAAGGCTCAACTAGGGAGCATTCATTTTCAAGCTCATTCAGGTTGTTGGCAGAATTCATTTGCAGCTCTGTGACTGAGGGTGCTGACTTCTTACTGGCTGTTGACTGGAAGCTATCCTCAGGTCCTGGGTTTCCTGCCACATAGCCCTCCTCCCAGACAGTCACGCAGGATACTTTGCTTTTTTTAAGCAAACTTAAAGTAGAAGTGTGTCTCTTATGAAAGAGTGTCTCTTGCTCCAATCTGCTAAAAAAAAAAAAAAACCCTGTTATACAATACAATGTGATCACGGGAGTGACCTTTGCTACACAATAATCTAACCAAGAAAGTAACAAAGATCCAATAATCCTGGTCGTATTTTACTAGCTAGAAGTAAGTCACAGGTCATTCCCACACCCAAGATTGGGGAGATGATACAGGTTATACCTCTGGAAGTGAAGTTCATGGAGGCCATTTTAGAATTAAGCCAACTACAATAAGAGGAAAGTGGCTGCAAGAACTGAGTTATAAGGGGAATTGTTGGTGGACAAACGAGCCATAGAGCCAATTTTCAGGGGTAATGGAACTATTTGTATCCTGATTGTTTTGGTGATTACGTGAATCTCAGTACAATTCAGTCGCTCAGTCGTATCTGACTCTTTGCGACCCCATGAACTGTAGCACGCCAGGCCTCCCTGTCCATCACCAACTCCGGGGGTTCACTCAAATTCATGTCCATCGAGTCAGTGATGCCATCCAGCCATCTCATCCTCTGTTGTCCCCTTCTCCTCCTGCCCCCAATCCCTCCTAGCATCAGAGTCTTTTCCAGTGAGTCAGTTCTTCATATGAAGTGGCCAAAGTATTGGAGTCTCAGCTTCAACATCAGTCCTTCCAGAGAACACCCAGGACTGATCTCTTTTAGAATGGACTGATTGGATCTCCTAAAATTCATACTATACACACACACACACACACACACACACACACACACGCACACACACACACATATATACTATATATACTTCCCTGATAGCTCAGCTGGTAAAGAATCCACCTGCAAGGCAGGAGACCCTGGTTCAATCCCTGGGTTAGGAAGATATGCTAGAGAAGGGATAGACTACCCACTCCAGTATTCTTGGGCTTCCCTGGTGGCTCAACTGGTAAAGAATCTGCCTGCAATAAGGGAGACCTGGGTTTGATCTCTGGGTTGGGAAGATCCCCTGGAGAAGGGAAAGGCTACCCACTCCAGTATTCTGGCCCGGAGAATTCCACAGACTGTATAGCCCATGGGGATGCAAAGAGTCAGACACAACTGAGCAACTTCTTCCATTTTCAACTTTCATACACACACGGGTCAATTTTACTGAATATAAATTTAAGAAATGAAGGATGAAAGTCTGTTTTATCGAAAAGACATTCTCCTGGACTTCCCTGGTGGTCCAGTGGTTAAGAATCCCTTGCCAATGCAGGAAACATCGGTTTAATTCCTGGACGGGAGCTAAGACCCCACATGCTGCAGGGCAGCTAAGCCCATGCACCACAACTACAGAAGCCTGTGCAGCTAGGGCCCACACTCTGCAACAAGAGAAACTGCAGCAAGGAGTGGCCCCTACTTGCCGCAACTAGAGAAAGCCTGCATACAGCAACAAAGACCTAGTGCAGCCAAAAATAATACATTAATAAATAAAGCCATTGTCCCATTTGTTCCCATTTAAAAGTGGTATCAAATTAATTTAAAAAAATTCATTTTCCTCTTTTCTCATTATGGGGACATAGTTTTAATACCATTTCTCATCTCCTTCCCATACGGAGCATGGCACTGGGCCAGTGCTCACAACCCAGAGTGTAATACCCTTTATCCTACAGTCAGGGGATTCTCTCATCCCAAACAGGAGAAAAATTTATTTTTGTGAAACATTCAAGAATCCCATCACACTATTTTTTTCAGGTGTCACAACTGCAGGTGGAGAAGGCAATGGCACCCCACTCCAGTCCTCTTGCCTGGAAAATCCCATGGATGGGGGATCCTGGTGGGCTGCAGTCTATGGGGTCACTAAGACACGACTGAGCAACTTCACTTTCACTTTCACTTTCATGCACTGGAGAAGGAAATGGCAACCCACTCCAGTGTTCTTGCCTGGAGAATCCCAGGGACGGGGGAGCCTGGTGGGCTGCCGTCTATGAGGGTAACAGAATTGGGTACGACTTAAAGACTGAACAACAAGTGTAATGCTAAACAATCTGGTTTTCTGTTTATTCCACGAACATTTAAAATTCTTTCTTAATTCAAGACTTTTGGCATATGATGTTCTTCCTGCCTGGCTCATTCACAAATCTACCTTTGGACTCATCTGCTCTTCATGTACCTGCTTCTCTTAATTTCTTCTTAAAAAGTCACCTTCCAGGGTTTCCCTGGTGGTCCTGCCTGCCCTTTCAATGTAGGCAGTGCATGTTCCAATCCCGGTGGGAGAACTAAGATCCCACGTGCTACAGCAGCGGCCAAAAACAAATAAATAAATAATAAGTGCTCCTTATTATAATAAATGCTGCCTCCCTTTTCACCACATCATTTTTTTTTAAAGTCACCTTCCCCAGTAGGCTTCTCTTGATCTCTTCAACTAAAGGACCACCTCTCACTCTATCACCTCTCTTGTCTATTCAGTCCCTTCTTAGAATTTATCAATTTACTGAGCCAGATTCATCTTATTTATCTATCACCTTTCTTTGTTTACCTTCTTTGTTTACCTTCTTTCTCAAAAGTAAGTTCACTCTAAAATATTAGGGGAAAAAAAGACCAATAATCTTGTAGAAAAGGTGGGCTAGAATTATGAAGGCAGTTCACAAAAAGAGAAAGTCTTTGCAACGCTCCATGCCCTTAAATATTTGAAAAGATATGCAATCTGACTTACAATAACAGAAAAGTAAAAATAGAAAGTGAAAGTGTTAGTTGCTCAGTTGTGTCCTACTCTTTTTGACCCTAGGAACTATAGCCAACCAGGCTCCTCTGTCCATGGAATCCTCCAGGCAAGAAGACTAGAGTGGGTAGCCATTCCCTTCTCCAGGGAATCCTCCTGATCCAGGGACCGAACCTGGGTCTCTCACACTGCAGGCAGATTCTTTACCATCTGAACCACCAAGGAAGCCCCACAATAACAGTATTACCAATTAAAATCATGACAATTTTTCTCCCTGTCAGATTTATTTCTGTCAAATGATCCAAATAGTGGAAAAGATACTCTTTTGATGAAGCAATGTAAGAACTGGCAGATTCATACTGATGATTGGAGTGCAAAAGAAATGTATGAAGTGGGTGGGGGTTAGGAATATCTAGCAACAGTACATCTGCAATTACCCTTTGACACAACAAACTCTCTTCTAAGAATCTTTCACATAGATATACTGGAAAAATAAAAAAATATCATATGCATAAAGATATTAACTATGGCACTGAAATAAAACTGCTCAGTTTTCTTTTTTGCTTTATTTAAAAATTATTTTCTGTAATAAATTGTACAAGTTAGTCTTGTTTTAAATAGTCTACACCAAAATTAATTGGAGGAAAGTTGCTTTACAATGTTTTATCAGTTTCTGCCATACAATAGCTCAATTTTCTATCAAGAGAGAAGTAGAATGTACATCTATGCAATAGAACACTTTGGAGCTATAAAAAGAAGTGAAGAGGATCTTTATAAAATGTTTTAGACTGATCACCAGGATATATTGTTAAGTGCACTAAACAGTGTGTGGGTGTGCACAGTACCAAGTCAAAACCATAAGACAAGACACCTCAGTTGAGTCTAGTTCCATCCTTGTCTCTCTCCATCCCATTTCCTCCCTTGACAATAACTAATAACTTCAACAGATTTTGATTTACTCTTTACTTTAAAAACGATAAATATATGTGTGTGTGTCTGTGTGTGGTGGTGGTGGTGGTGGCGATTTAGTCACTCTGTTTGACTCTTGAGATCGCATGGACTGTAGCCCTCCAGGCTCTTCTGTCCATGGGATTTCCTAGGCAAGAATACTGAAGCGGGTTGCCATTTCCTTCTCCAGGGGATCTTCCCGGACACAGGGATCAAACTCGAGTCTCTTGAGTTGGCAGGTGATTCTTTACCACTAAGCCATGAGGGCAGTCCAAAACCTAGATACCCAAAACACTGTATTTTTCATGATGTGATGTAACAGAAAGCTCAGAGTACCTCCTTCAAAGTGTTTTTGTCAAATAATCGACTTGAGTCTCATCAAGACTTCGAAATCAGCTACCAGTTTGTAAGAGATAAGCAACAGAGCATGTTAGACAACGCCACAAGGATGCAGGCAGCCAAATTCAGAATCTGGGAAACTCTACAGAAAAAAACATTTCTACAATAAGTAAAGAGCAAGAAAAAAAAGGGGGCAGAGCTTCTCAGGTGGTGCAAGTGTTAAAGAACCTGCCTGCCAATGCAGGAGATGTCAGAGATGCATGTTCAATCCCTGGGTCAGGAAGATCTCCTGGAGAAGGGCATGGCATCCCATTCCAGCATTGTTGCCTGGAGAATCTCATGGACAGAGGAGCCTCACGGGCTACAGTCCATAGGTCACACAACTAAAGTGACTTAGTATGCATAGAGGGGAAATTTAAAATGCCATAAAATGTAAAATGCCAGTTGGTGTAGATAGAATTTGTTTAGATTCTGACTTCATTATATCAGCTAGAAAAAAACAAACAAACCCTATTTGTGGACCATCAGAGACATTTGATCACTGGATGTTAGATGATATTAATGAATTAATATTAATGTATGATAATGATATTGTTCTGTTTTTCAAATAGAGCTTTTATGTCTAGAGATATATTTGGAAATATTTACAGATGAAGTCATAAAGTAATTGGGATTTGCTTTAAAATAATAGAGATTCAGAGGGAATGGGGAAGTAGAAAAGAAAGATTGGTAGTGTGCTGATAATGACTGAAGCCCATTCTCTCTACTTTATATAGAATGAAGATGTCCATAATAGAAAGAGGTTTGTTTCCTGTACCTCAAGGCTTGCAGGATCCTAATCTCCTGACCAGGTATTGAACCTTGGCCCTTGTGGTGAAAGCATGGAGTCCTGACCTCTGGACCACCAGGGAATTTCCAAGGTTTTGTTTTCTGTAATTTTTTTAAAAGTCAGTTCCCATAGGATGGGGGCCTTGTATCTTCATCCTTCTGTATTAGTTTCTCTAACAAAGTACCACAGACTGGGACTTAGACAACAGAAATGCATTTTCCCACTGTTCTGGAGGCTGGAAGTCCAAGATCAAGGTGCCAGCAGGTTCGGCTCCTTCCAAAGGGCATAAAGGGAGGATCCGGTCAGGCTTCTCCCTGGTTCATAGATAGCTGTCTTCTCCCAGTGTCTTCACACCGTCTTCCTTTGGTGACAATGTCTATATCCAAATCTTCCTTTTCTTATAAGCACATCACTCATGTTGGATTGGGGCCCACTCTAATGACCTCCTGTAATCACCTCTATAAAGGAATTTTGACTCTATAAACAGGCACATTCTGAGGCACTGAGAGTTAGAATTTCGATACATGAATTGGGTGGGGAGGGCACAATTAACACTGATCGATCTTCAGTATCCAAAGCCTGGAAAATAGAGGGGCTTTAATAAATATTTTTTCAAAAATTATTTTTAATTGGAGGATCATTGCTTTACAGTGCCGTGTTGCTTTCTGTCATATAACAATGTGAATCAGCCATGAGATACATATGTCCCCTCCCTCTTGAACCTTCTTCCCATACCCTGCCCATCCCATCTCACCCCTCTAGTTGTCACAGAGTGCCAGGTTGAACTCCCTGTCTAATAAGTGTTTGTTTTTTTTTCTTAATGAATCAATGAGTTTAAAACTGCAGTTGGGCAGCAAGATTCTAATGCCTGAATTCTCCCCTTTCTCCAGTGTCTTCTTGCTGTAGTTTTAACGATACAGGTCCTTTCAGTCTGGCCTGGGGGCCTGTGTCTGTTGGGGCACTTTTAGCAGGAAAACAGTGCAAGCAGCTCAGCATCTGGTTGGGTCTTTGGCCCCCACAGTTCTGGCAGACTCCATCATAAGCTCTGATTTGTTGAAGACGTGGCTTTAGTAGGAAGCAAGACAGGCAGCTGACAGAATACACTGGGTGGGGTCTCAGAGCATCAGAGATGACTTGGCGGCTACTAAGCTAGGACCACGAAGACAGGGAGACAAGACTGAGCACATCGCCCCGGGCAAGGCCCAGCAGGGCCTGACAGCTTCCTGCGTTTCCCCAGACTTGGTGTGTTCCTCCAGTCACAATTGCCCACTTAACCTCAAATGAATGAGTACTCAGCACCCATGCCTTCAAAGATGAGGGAGAGTCGTGGGCTATATTAACAGCTAGGGGTTCCACTGAAGTATTTAAAAGCCAATAAGGTCTCGACTTCAATTCAGCTGTGCACATTAATAGCCAAAATGAACGGAGAAAATATCTGCAATAAAAATGTACAATAAAACCCTTTCAGTCTCAAATACATCTATCTACTTAGCCATAGATCCATTTATTCCTTTGCATTTTGCCTCTGAGGTAAAAGAATAAGAGAAAATTAACCAATTCAAAGTTATTGACTATATGACCTATTTTAAAATTGTTTAAAGCCTCGAAATCAGACAACTGCGGCTATATTAAAGCATTTAGCGTAAATGCTGTTTTGCCAGCTGTTTCTTTCCTTTCCTCTTCATTTCTGCCTTGCAAATTTTAAAAGGAATTTCAATTTTTAAGATACTTTTTCCCAATTATAAATTCTTCATGTTCACTGAAGAAAAATTTGCATACCCAGAATAGCATGAAGAAAATATTTAATCCCACCCTCAGAAAGACCTATAGGCAAACTTTCAGTGTTTTTTCTTCCAGCTGTTTATTTAAACTTTTATTCTCTATGCCGTATTTTTATTTCAATTTCGCATTATACCGTCTTTGTAGCTGACTTTTCTCACTAAATATTAGCACTATGAGATTTATCCATGTTTCTGACTATTCCAGTAGTTTATTTATTTCTACTGCTGTACAGAATCCCATTGTTTGAAGATAACCTTTACTTACTCATCTTCTTATGGATGGATATCTTTTTTTCTCCTGCTTAAGGTTATTATAAGTAAAGCTGCTATGAACATTCTTGGACCTGTCTCTTTCTGGACATAAGCACCTGTCTCTCTTGGTTACACATCCCAGGGTAGAATCTCTGCATCCTCTGAAAAACATGTGTTTTATCTCTGGCAGATATTGCCTACCATTTGGTAAAGCGATATACCAATTCACCCTCCTACCAACATCATATGAGAGTTCCAGTTTTTTCCATTCTCACCAATGCTTGATATGGTCAGGCTTTTCAATGTTAGTCATTCTTCTGAGTGTTTCTCTTCATGATTTTAACTTGCATTTCTCTGGACTAAGGATTCGAGCATCTTTTCAATTTGGATATCTCTTTTGTGAAGTGCCTGTTCAGATATTTTGACTATTTTTCTATTTGTTTTCTTTCTTTTTTCTTATTTATTTGTAGGACTTCTTTATATTTTATACAATGGAGGCATACGTGCATGTTAAGTCACTTCAGTCATGTCCAATTCTTTGCGACCCTATGGACTGTAGCCCACCAGACTCCTCATGAGATACTCCAGGCAAGAATACTGGGCTGGGTTGCCATGCCTTGCTCCAGGGGATCTTCCCAGCCCACGGACTGAACCAGCTTCTGTGTCTTCTGCATTGATAGGCAGGTTCTTTACCACTAGCACCACCTGAGGAGCCCAACAAAGTGGATGCAAGCCTCCTATTCTACAGTTTCCCTCTCTTAATGATATTTTTTGATGAATAAGAGTTCTTAATTTTAATGAAGTTCAATATATTTATCTTTTCTGGTTTGAGCTTTTTGTGACTTCTTTAAAAGATCTCTGTCCACAAGAGGATCATGAATATTTCTCATAAGACATCATTTTTAATGGCTGCATATTTCATGAATTTTCTATTTTTAGATACTTATTTTTTACCTTATCTTCCACTACTAAGTAAAAGTGTGGATACTTATTGTCTTATGGGAAGCCTCCGCATTAAGTTTTTACATTAATTTTTACAAGAAATATCCAACAGGTCCCATTTTCATGCCTATTCTGTAGAAGGAGGAGCAGGAGACCCAGGTTCAATCCCTGGATTGGGAAGATCCCACGGAGGAGGGCATGGCAACCCACTCCCATTTTCTTACCTGGAGAATCCCGTGGACAGAGGAGCCTGGTGGGCTACAGTCCACAGATCAAAAAGAGTTGGGCACAACGAGGCAACTTGGCACACACACAAAGATTGGAGAGTGTTAATACTCCTGGGAATCTGATGCAAAGAACTGACTCACTGGAAAAGACCCTGATGCTGGGAAAGATTGAAGGCAGGAGAAGGAGACGACAGAGGGTTGGATGACATCATCAACTCAATGGACATGAGTTTGAGCAAGCTCTGGGAGTTAGAGATGGACAGCAAAGCCTGGAGTGCTGCAGTCCATGGGGTTGCAAAGAGTCAGACAGAGTGACTGACTGAACTGAACTGAGTACCCCTGGTAAACAGTGTCTCTCCCACTTTAACCTCACCAGCCATCCTTGCTGTAGGATACCCCCCTCTAGTATCTTTACAGGGAGAGTTTGATATTTTCATATACTAACACTTATACTTAGGATAACGATTACTCCAATTTTTTTAAAAAAGTTATCAATCACTGAAAACTATGTCCCAAGTACTTTATATGCATACTTTATCTCACTTAAAACCACAGTTTTTCTGCAAGGAAGGCAGTGGTCTCAGCATTTATAAATGCACAAACAGGATCAGAGAGAGAAATAGGAATTTCTCCAAAGGCATGTGGTTAATTAGAAACACTCAGGGCCCAAAACATCCTTTAATTTCTGTGTTTTTTGGCCCCCGTCTGCCAGGTTGGTGGGTGCAGTACGGCTTCCACTGGCTCCACTCCCAGCCTGTCCCACCCTGCCCCCTTGCTGCATGCCCCAGGAGGTAGCCTGTGTTGACCAGCTCCCTGGCTCCCTGGGTTCAGCCAACTGGGAGGGGTCAGAATGAGTTTAGTGGGAGGAAGGGAAAGATTGAGTTCTTGGTGTTTTCCCCCAAGTTCCTTCCCTATGGGTCTTCTCAGCAGGCTGCAACTCCAGACAGTCTCAGTTCCCATCAAGGGTTCTCTCCTTCAAAGGAAACGCTCCTCCACTGTTGGCGGGAATATAAATAGATGCAGCCACTATGAAAGACAGTATGCAAGTTCCTTAAAAAACTAAAAATACAGTTACCATCAGTTCCATTCAGTTCACTTCAGTCAGTCAGTCATGTCCGACTCTTTGCAACCCCATGAATCACAGCACGCCAGGCCTCCCTGTCCATCACCAACTCCCAGAGTTTACTCAGATTAATGTCCATCAAGTCAGTGATCATATGACCCAACAATTCCACTCTTGGGCATATATCTGGAAAACAGAAAAGATATCATTTGAAAAGATATACACCCCAATGTTCATATCAGCACTGTTCATAATAGCCAAGACACAGAAGCAACCTAGGTGTCCACTGACAGATAAATGGATAAAGAAGATGTGGTGCATATATTCAATGGAGTATTACTCAGCCATAAAAAAGAATGAGATACATTAAGCCCCCCACATACAAACAGGGTCCATTCCTAGAGCATGTTCATAAGTCCAATTTGTTTGTAAGTCCAACAAAGTTAGCCTAGATATCCAACGAATATAGTTCACTCCATACTACTGTTGTCATTTAGTTGCTAAGTCGTGTCCAGCTCTTTTGCGACTCCATGGGCTGTAGCCCACCAGGCTTCTCTGTCCATGCGATTTCCCAGGTAAGAATACTGAAGTGGGTTGCCTTTTTCTTCTCCAGGAGATCTTCCCACCTCAGGGATCAAACCTGCATCTCTTGCATTGGCAGGTGAACTGTGTACTGTAATAGGTTTATATTACTTTTCGTGAAAATAATATACAAAAACCAAACATTTTAGTCACGTCTTTGTGCATAATAATACACAAAAAACAAGCAGAAAATAAAGAAAACATTTTTAATCTTACAGTACAGTACCTTGAAAAGTACAATAAGTAGTACAGTACAATAGCTGGCATACAGGGGCTGGCATCGAGTGAATAGGCAAGAGTTACTGACTGGAGGAGGAAGAGGGGGTGGGAGATGGTAGAGCTGAAGGACTGTCAGCAACCGGAAATGGAATCAAGCTGCAATTTCACTCATGCCTTGCACTGGTGCACAGGTTCTGGTTTGTTGCTGGATTCAACTCTGTCTACCCTCTTGAAAAAATCATCCAGCGATGACTGGATCACAGCTCTTTTTTTCTCATCATAGGTGACACAGAGCACTGGATTGCATT
>SJYC01083927.1:0-26260 GCA_006408675.1 Madoqua kirkii | reverse complement strand
CAAATATGAAATATTTATTTTTAATGAAAAACAGTACAATCATTTTAAAATTACTATGCTTTATTGAACATTTAATATTTTAAAATTGTTATGTTTTATTTAACATGTGAAATAGACAGTGTTCTAAGTTAATATGTATAGATATGCTTCATTAATGATATTTTATTTTTTAATATAGTTATGGCAAACTAGGGAGCCATGACCCAGGAATCTTGGTGACATGAACTTCTAAGCATTCTCTTCACACTCTGAGTCAAAATAAGTGATAAAAGTCAGTAATCATATGACTTAAAAGACTATCTGAAATGCTGCTGCTACTGCTGCTGCTGCTGCTGCTGCTGCTAAGTCGCTTTAGTTGTGTGCGACCCCATAGACGGCAGCTCACCAGGCTCCCCCGTCCCTGGGAATGCTAGGGCAAGGGAAATTTGAACACACTTGCTCTTTTCTGTAAGGAATAAACAGAATCTACTGGGAACTTCTGGAGAAGGAAATGGCAACCTATTCCAGTATCCTTACCTGGAAAATATCATGGACAGAGGAACCTGGTGGATTGCAATCCATGGGGTCGCAAAGAGTTGGGCATGACTGAGCGACTAACACAACACACACACTGGGAACTTCCGGTATTTTGAGAAGAGGATGTGAAAATGTATAAAATAGAAACTTTAGCAAGCATATCAGTAGGATAATTTTAGTTAGTATTATGAAAAATGGAAGCAGGGTAGAGTTATAGAGGGTGAAGGGAGTTTCTTTTAAGATTGCTTGGAAAAGGAAGATCTAGTAGAGAAAACTACACTTATGCTGAATTCTGACTGACAACAAAAGCCAGTCAAGGGCATTGCAGATAACTCCATGTGAAGAATAAAGCAAGTGAAAATCTGAGTATGAAGCAAAAGTCCTACATATATTATTTGGAAATAGTAACCAACAATGTACTATTAGAATCATGGCATGCAGTGTTATTCCAACAATGCATTGATTTCATTAGGAAATTTTTGAATGTAACTCATGAACAATCAGAGAAGGCAATGGCACCCCACTCCAGTACTCTTGCCTGGAAAATCCCGTGGATGGAGGATCCTGGTGGGCTGCAGTCCATGGGGTCACTCAGATTTGGACACGACTGAGTGACTTCACTTTTACTTTTCACTTTCATGTATTGGAGAAGGAAATGGTAACCCACTCCAGTGTTCTTGCCTGGAGAATTCCAGGGATGGGGGAGCCTGGTGGGCTACCGTCTATGGGGTCGCACAGAGTTGGACATGACTGAAGTGACTTAGCAGCAGCAGCAGCAGCAGTATGAACAATAGTCATTTCTTAAAAGCATCCAGGGCAAAATAACTTCATTATATACAATAGAATGACAACTAAAATGACAGAGTTGTCAATGATAACAATGGAAGTCAGATGATAGTAGGAAGGATATATCTGTTAATCTAGGATTCTGTACTAAGCAAACTCTTAGTTTTGTAAATCAAGAGTGAAATTACTTTTTCAGGCAAACAAAAACTGAGATTTTGCTAGCAATACATTTTAGCTAAAAAGATGTTTAAAAGATCTTCAAGAGGAAAAATGATCATTGGGCAAAGATATGAAATTCAAGAATATTTTGTAGACAAAACAATGGCAAATACATGGGAAAATCTAAACAATGGTTTGTGATGGTAAAGATCTCAAGACAGAAATAAAATATTACCCAATAATTTACTTATAAACAAGGAAAGAATGTAGTTATCAGGGTGAAGCATTCTAAAGTCATTGCATTACTTAGAAAATAAAGATATTATATAGTTAGAATAGATGAGGTTAAATAAGCAAACTAAATTTTCTGGAGAAACCAACTAAAAGAATAAAATTATAATAATACACCTGTCTCTTATACACATCTAGATGTGTATAAGAGACAGCCATTTGGTAAAGCGATATACCAATTCACCCTCCTACCAACATCATATGAGAGTTCCAGTTTTTTCCATTCTCACCAATGCTTGATATGGTCAGGCTTTTCAATGTTAGTCATTCTTCTGAGTGGTTTCTCTTCATGATTTTAACTTGCATTTCTCTGGACTAAGGATTCGAGCATCTTTTCAATTTGGATATCTCTTTTGTGAAGTGCCTGTTCAGATATTTTGACTATTTTTCTATTTGTTTTCTTTCTTTTTTCTTATTTATTTGTAGGACTTCTTTATATTTTATACAATGGAGGCATACGTGCATGTTAAGTCACTTCAGTCATGTCCAATTCTTTGCGACCCTATGGACTGTAGCCCACCAGACTCCTCATGAGATACTCCAGGCAAGAATACTGGGCTGGGTTGCCATGCCTTGCTCCAGGGGATCTTCCCAGCCCACGGACTGAACCAGCTTCTGTGTCTTCTGCATTGATAGGCAGGTTCTTTACCACTAGCACCACCTGAGGAGCCCAACAAAGTGGATGCAAGCCTCCTATTCTACAGTTTCCCTCTCTTAATGATATTTTTTGATGAATAAGAGTTCTTAATTTTAATGAAGTTCAATATATTTATCTTTTCTGGTTTGAGCTTTTTGTGACTTCTTTAAAAGATCTCTGTCCACAAGAGGATCATGAATATTTCTCATAAGACATCATTTTTAATGGCTGCATATTTCATGAATTTTCTATTTTTAGATACTTATTTTTTACCTTATCTTCCACTACTAAGTAAAAGTGTGGATACTTATTGTCTTATGGGAAGCCTCCGCATTAAGTTTTTACATTAATTTTTACAAGAAATATCCAACAGGTCCCATTTTCATGCCTATTCTGTAGAAGGAGGAGCAGGAGACCCAGGTTCAATCCCTGGATTGGGAAGATCCCACGGAGGAGGGCATGGCAACCCACTCCCATTTTCTTACCTGGAGAATCCCGTGGACAGAGGAGCCTGGTGGGCTACAGTCCACAGATCAAAAAGAGTTGGGCACAACGAGGCAACTTGGCACACACACAAAGATTGGAGAGTGTTAATACTCCTGGGAATCTGATGCAAAGAACTGACTCACTGGAAAAGACCCTGATGCTGGGAAAGATTGAAGGCAGGAGAAGGAGACGACAGAGGGTTGGATGACATCATCAACTCAATGGACATGAGTTTGAGCAAGCTCTGGGAGTTAGAGATGGACAGCAAAGCCTGGAGTGCTGCAGTCCATGGGGTTGCAAAGAGTCAGACAGAGTGACTGACTGAACTGAACTGAGTACCCCTGGTAAACAGTGTCTCTCCCACTTTAACCTCACCAGCCATCCTTGCTGTAGGATACCCCCCTCTAGTATCTTTACAGGGAGAGTTTGATATTTTCATATACTAACACTTATACTTAGGATAACGATTACTCCAATTTTTTTAAAAAAGTTATCAATCACTGAAAACTATGTCCCAAGTACTTTATATGCATACTTTATCTCACTTAAAACCACAGTTTTTCTGCAAGGAAGGCAGTGGTCTCAGCATTTATAAATGCACAAACAGGATCAGAGAGAGAAATAGGAATTTGTCCAAAGGCATGTGGTTAATTAGAAACACTCAGGGCCCAAAACATCCTTTAATTTCTGTGTTTTTTGGCCCCCGTCTGCCAGGTTGGTGGGTGCAGTACGGCTTCCACTGGCTCCACTCCCAGCCTGTCCCACCCTGCCCCCTTGCTGCATGCCCCAGGAGGTAGCCTGTGTTGACCAGCTCCCTGGCTCCCTGGGTTCAGCCAACTGGGAGGGGTCAGAATGAGTTTAGTGGGAGGAAGGGAAAGATTGAGTTCTTGGTGTTTTCCCCCAAGTTCCTTCCCTATGGGTCTTCTCAGCAGGCTGCAACTCCAGACAGTCTCAGTTCCCATCAAGGGTTCTCTCCTTCAAAGGAAACGCTCCTCCACTGTTGGCGGGAATATAAATAGATGCAGCCACTATGAAAGACAGTATGCAAGTTCCTTAAAAAACTAAAAATACAGTTACCATCAGTTCCATTCAGTTCACTTCAGTCAGTCAGTCATGTCCGACTCTTTGCAACCCCATGAATCACAGCACGCCAGGCCTCCCTGTCCATCACCAACTCCCAGAGTTTACTCAGATTAATGTCCATCAAGTCAGTGATCATATGACCCAACAATTCCACTCTTGGGCATATATCTGGAAAACAGAAAAGATATCATTTGAAAAGATATACACCCCAATGTTCATATCAGCACTGTTCATAATAGCCAAGACACAGAAGCAACCTAGGTGTCCACTGACAGATAAATGGATAAAGAAGATGTGGTGCATATATTCAATGGAGTATTACTCAGCCATAAAAAAGAATGAGATACATTAAGCCCCCCACATACAAACAGGGTCCATTCCTAGAGCATGTTCATAAGTCCAATTTGTTTGTAAGTCCAACAAAGTTAGCCTAGATATCCAACGAATATAGTTCACTCCATACTACTGTTGTCATTTAGTTGCTAAGTCGTGTCCAGCTCTTTTGCGACTCCATGGGCTGTAGCCCACCAGGCTTCTCTGTCCATGCGATTTCCCAGGTAAGAATACTGAAGTGGGTTGCCTTTTTCTTCTCCAGGAGATCTTCCCACCTCAGGGATCAAACCTGCATCTCTTGCATTGGCAGGTGAACTGTGTACTGTAATAGGTTTATATTACTTTTCGTGAAAATAATATACAAAAACCAAACATTTTAGTCACGTCTTTGTGCATAATAATACACAAAAAACAAGCAGAAAATAAAGAAAACATTTTTAATCTTACAGTACAGTACCTTGAAAAGTACAATAAGTAGTACAGTACAATAGCTGGCATACAGGGGCTGGCATCGAGTGAATAGGCAAGAGTTACTGACTGGAGGAGGAAGAGGGGGTGGGAGATGGTAGAGCTGAAGGACTGTCAGCAACCGGAAATGGAATCAAGCTGCAATTTCACTCATGCCTTGCACTGGTGCACAGGTTCTGGTTTGTTGCTGGATTCAACTCTGTCTACCCTCTTGAAAAAATCATCCAGCGATGACTGGATCACAGCTCTTTTTTTCTCATCATAGGTGACACAGTAGCACTGGATTGCATTCTGAATGGCGGCCACATGTGACTTTCCTGTCCCATTTATTATGTTCAGGTCCTGTGCCTCAAAAGCTAACAGTGCCTCCTCAAATGAAGAAAATCCTCCTGCCGTTTCCTGTGTTGTGCGTCTCTTCGGTTCTTCAGTTACTTCTTCTCCCTCTTCGTGCTCTTCATTCTTTCGCTAGGCCTCCAGTTCCATCTTCTCACCTTGCTCTACTCTATCAATTATTTTCATTTTTGTTGCCATTGTTATCTCATGACGCTTCTTAGCAGTACCACCTACATCACCGCTCTTTTATACTTGCTTCTGGATATCCTGGACTTGAAATAAAGATACTCTACTGCTGGACTCTAAACAGTGCTGTACAGTAAAGTACACAAAAGGACAATTACTTGTAGAGGATGCACTCAGGTAACAATGTACACCAGTCATGTGAGCTAACTTATGTAACTGGACATGCAAGCATATGTTCACATCTTTGAAAGCTGAAAGTTTACAACTTGAATGTTTTGTACGTCGGGGACTTACTATGATGCCATTTGCAGTGACATAGATGGTCTAGCAGAGAAGACAATGGCACCCCACTCCAGTACTCTTGCCTGGAGAATGCCATGGATGGAGGAGCCTAGTAGGCTATAGTTCATGAGATCGCTAAAAGTCGGACATGACTGAATGACTTCACTTTCACTTTTCACTTTCATGCATTGGAGAAGGAAATGGCAACCCACTCGTGTTCTTGCCTGGAGAATCCCAGGGATGGAGGAGCCTGGTGGGCTGCCGTTTGTGGGGTCGCACAGAGTCAGACATGACTGACGCAACTTAGCAGCATCAGCAGCAGCAGCAGCAGATGGGTCTAGAAATTATTATAATATGTGTAATATTTAAATAATATCTTATTATTTAAATATTTTTATAACTATTTTAATAATATAGAATAATTATATGGTTTTATAATTTAAACAATTATTTAAATAATATTATGTGTATAAATAAAATTGTAATAAATATTTATAATTATTATAAATCAAAGACAAATATCATATGATATCACTTACATGTCGAACCTACAAAAAGATATAATTGAACTTATTTATAAAACAGAAATAGACTCACAAACATAGCAAACATGATTACTGAAGGGGAAAAAATAGGCGAGGAATATATCAGGAGACTGGGATTAATATACACACACTAATCTTATATAAAATAGAGAACCAACAAAGACCAACTGTGTAGCACAGGGAACTATACTTAATATTTTACATTAACCTATAAGTGGAAAACTCTTTAGAAGTTATATATATATATACACATATACACACATAATTGAATCACCATACCTGAAACTAACAAAACATTGTAAATAACTATACTTAAAAAAGATACAAAACCAAATACAGAAGTAGACTCACAGACATAGAAAACAAGTTTATGATTACCAAGGGGGAAGCAGAGGGAGGGATAAATTGGGAATTTGGGATTAACAGATTCACACTACTATATATAAAATAAACAAGGACCTAATGTATAACACAGGGACCTACAGTCAATATCTTATAGTAATCTATGATGGAAAGAACCTGAAATATAATTATCTATTACTTAATCATTTTGCTGTACATCTGAAACATTGTATGCTTCAATTTTTTTTTTAAGTTCTCTCTTCCCAGCTATACCACATTTCCTTCATCTCCAGATTCTGATCACAGAGTCTGTTCATGAGAGTGACTGTACCTGCTGTTTCTAGCTTCAGGGTTCTAGACCATTCTTTGTGGTTTAACCGGATTTTTTCCCCTGGGACCTTGACTGAAAGATTCACCTGAATGACAGAAAGCTTTACCACATTGAAAAGAATTTTAAAAAGAATAGATGCATATATATTTATAACTGAATTACTTTGCTGTACATCCGAAACTAACACATTGTTAATCAACCATGCTCCTAAAATATTACATCAGTTTTTTATTATTTTGTTTACTGTCTAGAATACAAGCTCCAAGAAGGCAGGATTCTTAACTGTCCCCTGTACCTTGGGAAGCTTCTAGGATATACTAGCTGAGCAGAAAATATTTGTTAAATAAATGAACAAATAGTAATAATATCAGATTATGAAAAGTTTGTCTAAGCACAAAAATCAAAGAAGAAAGTAACATGAAGGAAAAGAAATACACATAAAATATAAGGTAAAGCAAAATTTTTTCTTCATCAAAAAAAATTATGTAATAAATGGAGGAAGTATTTGCAGTGTTAAAGGCTGGCTGTCTATGATGAAATGAATGGCTTTTGTAAAACAGTGAGTGAGTGATAGTTACTCAGTCATGCCTGACTTTTTGCAACCCCATGGACTGTAGCCTGCCAGGCTCCTCTGTCCATGGAATTCTCCAGGCAAGATTACTGGAGTGAGAAATGGACAAAGATGATATCCAAAAGAAAAAATATTAATGACCAATAAACATAAAGTGTATAACATCACTATCGGTGACAAAGTAAAACCAATAATAACAGAAAACACTGTCCCATCAACTCATGTCTGGCCTTTCTTCAACACATCAATCATTCGAGCTGAACTCTTCTGACAAGTGTTCCTAATTCCATCCACCCTGGGTAACTGCATGGCTGAGTCTCCTCTTTCTCTGTAGGTGGATGTCCCTCCTGGGATGTTGAGTCAAATGGTTATTGCACAACCTCAACTCTCCAATGGACTTCAAAAAAACTGTGAATCTGAAGTTAGCCTATAATCAAAAGTGGGGTCCAGTTGCTTGCCCCTCAAAAGCCAATTAAGAGGCCATGTTGGTAGAAAGGAAAGTTTGCTTTATTTTGGATGCCAGTGACTGGGGCTGGGGTGGGGAGGGTGGACAGCTGTCCAAAGGCCAACTCCCCTCCACTGATAATCACTGGGCCAGAGCACTTATAGACAGAGGGAGGGGGCTACATGCAGAACGGCACACTCATCTCTGACAGTCATCTTGAAATGGTCATCGATGGTTTGACTGGCGTCATCTTGATTGCTTCAAGTACAGATAATCTGCAGTTCCACGATCAGTTTGTTTTCATTTTCTTGAGGCCAGTTCTTGGAAGTGTGGCAGCTTATGTCATAGCTACAGTCTAGTCATCATGTAGTTAACTTTTTCTACCCAGTGACCATTTCAGTATCTGTAAGACAGCTCACAGGATATGGCTCAGAATATTATCTATTGCCCTTGAGAAGGCGCTAAACATCCTTGACTTTGCTTAATGACTACATTTTTATTTTGTGGTTTCCTTTGTTTTCCTTTGTTTCTGCATTTTCTCACTTCTATGATTAAACTTATTCTTCAGTTAAAGTTTTTCCATAGGCAAAAGGTAGGCTGAGGACATGAGGGGCAAAGGACCATAGGGTCCTGCTGTATTTCAAGCCTGCCCGCTCCTTTTTTGTTTTAAGGATGGGAGTGCTGTTGCACCGAGCTCTTTTCATCCTGGGTGAAATAAACTGATTCTTCTGAAAAACTTTTAATTTTGATATAACTTCTAATTTGCAAAAACGTTGCAATTAAGTGATGCAGAAAACTATCTTATACTCCAATTCACTCATTAAAAAAAAAACATTTTGCCATGTTTGTTTTGTTATTCTCCATTTACTAATATTGGTCTATCTGTTCTGAATCATTTGAGAAGAGGTTACATGCCTCATACACCTTTACCTAGTAGTATTAATACTTTGGTGTAGATTTCCTAAGAATAAGGTTATTTTTCCTATATAACTGTGGTACAGTTATCCAGTTCAGGAAGTTTAACATTGACAAAATACATTAATCTATGGTACATATCAGAACTCTCCATTGACCTGATAATGTCCTTTATAACAGCCCTCATGAGAGAGGCAAAAAATGGCCTAGATCTTTTCCCTGTCAATATCTCAAATAAAGTCAAAGCCTTACTCTGTGTGTGTGTGTGTGTGTGTGTGTGTGTGTGTGTGTGTGTGTGTCTACAGGAAGCAAGCGGAAGGAGGGCAATAAGCGCTGCTTCCTTAGGGTACCAGTGAAAACTCACTGCAGCTGGGAATAGGGTCCCTCCTGTGAGAAAGGAGGATTGTGCAGGGCACACAACTCTACCAGGAGGAGGGCAGGAAAACTGGGAAGGCCACTCCTCCACCCTAGTTCCAGGGATTTGGTACATGCTTAATCACAAAGAGTCGGACATGACTGAGCGACTGAACTGAACTGAACTGAACTAATTGTGAGGCTCAATTAGAGCAGCATAGGAAATCTAGAATACACTCTCTCTTTTATACTAACAAATTTTAAACAGTAAGTTAGAGCAGACTGGGGCTTCCAGGTGGTTCAGTGGGTAAAAGGATCCATCCGCCAATGCAAGAGACACAGAAGACACTGACTGGTTCAATCCCTGGATTGGGAAAATCACCTGGAGAAGGCAATGGCACCCTACTCCAGTACTCTTGCCTGGAAAACCCCATGGACAGAGGAACCTGCCGGGCTGCAGTCCATGGGGTCACAAGTCAGACATGCCTGAGCAATTGCCCATGCACGCTAGAGCAGACTACTGGGAGAGGGGCAGGGAAAAATGAAATGTTCAAACAGACTCTCTTAAATGAGGCAAAACCTAAGGGGAAGACTTAAAGCTCAGACTTGAACAGACTGGTAAACCAATCCATAAACTACAAAGTCCCTTATTGGAATTTGCAGCTTGTGGTGCAAAATGTAATCATAGCCCTAGTTCATCTCCAACCAGCCCTACGCCTGTCTACATGGCTTCTCATTCCTTCCCTCACTGAAGGAAAGACCCGCCCATTGCCAGGCACAAAAATGATGACCTCAGTCTTTTTGTTTTGTGCAGGATGTCCAGCTTCCAACAAAAAATTATAAGGCATATTGAAAAGTGTGAAAAAAAAAACCACACACTCCCAAGAGACAAAGCAATGATCAGAACCAGACTCAGAAATGACAAGAAGTTGGAACCAATAGGACATTTAAAATAACTCTGATTAATATATGATTAATGGAAAAAGTTGAGAACATGCAAGTTTAAATGAGTAATTTCAGCAGAGTTAGAAACTGTAATAAACTATGAAGAAGAATCAGATAGAAATGCTTGAAAGGAAAAGCAGAAGTAAAAACCAGGAAATGGCAACCCACTCCAGGGTTCTTGCCTGGAGAATCCCAGGGATGGGGGAGCCTGGTGGGCTGCCGTCTACGGGGCCGCACAGAGTTGGACACGACTGAAGTGACTTAGCAGTAGCAGCAATGGTTTGTCAGTAGACTCAACCGCATTGAGGAAATAAGCAGTGCACATGAAGACTGATTACTAGGAATTTCCCAAACTGATATACAAATAGACAAAAAGTGATGAGTAGGGGCTGGGGAGGACCAGAACATTCAAGGAAATGTGGGACATTATAGAACATTCTAACTTACGCATAACTGGAATTCCAGAATTTAAAAAAGAGAGCGAGAATGGGGCAGAAGAAATATATGAAGAAATAATGGCTGAGAATTTTCCAAAATGAACAACTAACACTAAATCACAGACTCAAAAAGCTGAGAGAACACCAAATTGGATAAATACCCAAACAAAAACACACACATATGCACACCACACACACACACACACACACACACACACACACACACACAAATGGCATATCATGTTAAAATTACTGAAAACAAAAACAAAGGGCAAATCTTGAAGGCAGTCAGAGAGAAGCACTACAAAGGAATAAAAATAAGTTACAGTAAATTTGTCATAAGAAACAGGTATGATATTGTCAAAGTGCTGAGAAAAAGCTTTCAACCCAGAATCCTATATACTCAGCAATAGTATTTTTCAAAAAATAAAAGGAAAAATACTTCCTCAGACAAACCTGAGAAAATTCAGTGCTAGCAGATCTACTCTATAAGAAACATTAAAGGAAATTCTTCAGTCAAAAAAAATATATCAGGTTGAAACTGGATATACTGAAACAAACGAGAAACTCTAGAAATAAAGTAAAATAATTTTTTCCATATTTTTAATTATTCTAAGATATAACTTACTGCCTAAAGCAAAATAGTAATGTATTACATGTTTAAAGTATATGTAAAATGTATGACAATAGTACAAAAAATGGGAGGGAAAAAATTGCCAATATATGGTTATAAAGTCATATTAATTATGAAGTGCTATATTGTTATTCCAAGGTAAATCAGGATTAATTTCATATATATGTATATAAATGTATATAGTCCACTATGTGTATATATATATGCATACATACATGTATATATGTGTGTATATTAGACTCTAGATGATGGTGTTAGTTCGTCGTGTCTGACTCTGATTCCATGGACTGTAGCCCACCAGGCTTCTCTGTCCATGTGGATTCTCCAGGCAAGAACACTAGAGTGAGTTGCCATGTTCTCCTTCAGGGGATCTTCCTAACCCAGGGATGGAACCCAGGTCTCCCACATTGCAGGCAGATTCTTTACTGTCTGAGCCACCAGGCAAGCCCATTAGATTCTACAATGGCTACTAAATGTTTTTTTAATGAATCTTCTTTATGGAAGAGATTACATGGAGTCATAAAAAGTGTTCAAATTACCCCAGAGAAGGTAGCAGTAAAAGAAGAGAAAGGAAACAATGAACAGTCAGAAAATAGGCCAACTAGCAAAATAGAATTTAACCCAATCACATTATATCAATAATCACATTAAATGTGCTTAGATGGAGAGGTATCTGTTCAGTTCAGTTCAGTCGCTCAATCGTATCCGACTCCTTGCAACCCCATGGCTGCAGCACGCCAGGCTTCCCTGTCCATTACCAACTCCCAAAGTGTACCCAAACCCATGTCCATTGAGTCGGTGATGCCATCCAACCATCTGTCATCCCCTTCTCCTCTTGCCCTCAATCAGGGTCTTTCCCAAGGAGTGAGTTATTCATATGAGGTGGCCAAAGTATTGGAGTTTCAGCTTCAGCATCAGTCCTTCCAATGAATATTCAGGACTGATTTCCAATGAATATTCAGGACTGATTTCCTTTAGGATGTTATAAGTTAAATAAGAAGGGTGAAATATACAGCCTTGACTGTGGAGAAGTATAAAGCATGTAAACAGTAACCAGAAGGAAGTTGGAGTACCTTTATTAATATCAGATAAAATAGACTTCAGAACAAGAAATAATATTAGGGATAATGAGAGTTATTACACAATGATAAGGAGGTGACTTATCCAAGCATATGTAAGGATTCTAAATGAACATGGACTGAACCACAGAAGTCCAAACTCCATGAGAGAAACACTGTTAGAGCAGAAAGGAGGGGTCAGGTTCATGAGTGTCGTGGGGACCTCAGTTCTCAGTTCTCAGTGATGACAGAGCAAGTGGCCAGAAAATCCATGATGATGAAAATGATCTGAACACAAGCAACAGCATCATTTTCTCCTAGCTCTCAGTGTTACCTTTTTGTAAAATCCACTTCTGTTTTTCTGATTCTTTCTGTGTGATTCCCCCCACCGGTGAAGAATCATTTAGATCTTCTCTTCATCTCATGTGCTCTGAGATGTTAAGATAAACTTCCTGAGCTCCTATTTTCCCTCCTATTGTTTTGCCATCTGACTCTCACATTGAGAGCTTCCTTAAGTATCTGGTGATCTTGAGTGGAAGGTGCTACTTATGTTTAAGAAATAACCACAACTTTAGAGAGCATGAACTTTATTATAGAGTAATGGGGCCTTTCTAAATTCCCAAAAATTTCTAGAAGTTTCTAGAAGCCTTTCCTTTGGGTCATTCAGACTCTCCAGAAGAGACTCCATCAAGGAAGGAAGAGTTGTGCTGATGAACCCCAGCAAGAAATGATTGAAAGGATTGGGGAAAATGGGCATCAAGGATCTTGAGATCAAAGATCAAGGTGATATGAACGGTGGGGGGTTGAGAATTCCCTTAACTCAAACAAGGTAATAAGAGGTGGGGAAAGTTAGGAGAAAAATTAGGGTAAGAGAGGTATTAAATGTGTTGCTGTCTGTGCTGTGGAGACAGGGCTGTGGGGAGGGTGCGGGCCCCACAGTTCAGTGTCCACTGACACTTGCTTTTACCTGTGGGCAGGCCTGCAGGTGGCCTCCAGCCGCCACTGCACCCTGCACCCCAACACCTGCGCCTCAGCGGTTCACAGGACCAACCACTGGTTCACGGGGACCAGTGCAAAATGAACATGCAGAGCCCCTGGTTCAAAACTTAGTCAGAATTTCACAGGGAAATCGGGAGATGTTGGTCAAACGGTACAAACTTTCAGTCGTAAGATGAGTATGTTGCTGGATCCAAGATACAGCATAGTGACTGCAGTTAACAACACTGAACTGTATTACTTGAGAGTTTCTGTGAGAGTCGAGCCTTAATGTTTTCACCATTAGCAACAAGAAAATGGTGATCATGTGAGGCTAACCTTCCTGTGGTAAGCACTTTGTAATATATAATGTATATATGTTTGTATATATGTTTATCGAGTCCTCATATTGTACAGTGACTATTGTGTTAGTCACTGAGTCGTGTCTGACTCTTTGCAACCCCATGGACTGTAGCCCACTGGGCTCCTCTGTCCTCGGGAGTCTCCAGGCAAGAATACTGGCGTGGATTGCCATTTACTCCTCCAGAGGATCTTCCTGACCCAGGCATCAAACCCATGTCTCCTTCATTGCAGGCAGATTCTTTACCCTCTGAGCCACCAGAGAAGCCCCAAAAAACAGTGTTATATGTTAATTATATCTCTATAAAGCTGAAAAACAAAGGCGCTGTGGTGGGGATAACGAACCAAGTCATACAAAGGTTGATGTGGTAATAACATCAAATCTGATCTTTAAACCTTTATATTCCAACTTCTGGCAAGAAACACAGTCCCCAAAAGGCCAGGCTTTAAAAAGTGTTTCAAACATCCAGGCAAGGAGAAGTCTTTGTGTCTGGACTTAAGAGAGTGAATGAACATTTTCAATGAGGGGATTTACTCAACATTCAAAAAAAGAAAAAAGAGAATTTCAACAGAGCACAGCAGACTGTTCACAAGCTGTAGGAACATGAAGCAGGCAAGCCTTTGCGGTACGATTTCTCAAAAGAGTAACCAACCGCCCCTTGCCCATTTGAGGGAAGTGGTGTAGGATGGAGATAATTAAGGGGAGAATCAACCTGGTGGTCCCCCTGGCCTGGAGGCAGCCCACCACCCCCTCATCCATGGTTCTGAGGTTACCTAAGAGGTGCCTGCTGGGTTTCTGAGAGCCCTCCCTCCCCTCAGCAGCCTCTCTCTGAACTTTCTTAAATCAATTCTCCTTCCCCTTTCTGTTAATTTTTTTTTTTTTTAATGTGTTTAAATTTATCATCCAATATTGTCTTTAATAGTCTTGTTCTTCATGGGTGGGCACATTCCTTATTTGTTTACTATAATTTGGTAGGATTTTAGGGAAAGTGGAGCTCAGTAACTGAGACTGGTCTGCCACTTAAGGCCTTGAAAAGGAATCCACAAAGAAGGGATAACAACAAGCTCAGAAGGGGCTTCTGATGACATGTTGAATCTCTCTGCCAGGCCAGCTCTGAAGAAGGGCTCCTACCCCAGCCCCCCGTCGGCAGTCATGTGACCTGGGCATGTTACTGGTTCTTATTATGCCTTAGCTTTCTTACCTATGGAGAAGGAAATGGCAACCCACTTTGGTGCTCTTGCCTGGAAAACCCCATGGATGGAGAAGCCTAGTGGGCTGCAGTCCATGGGGTTGCAAAGAGTCGGACACGACAGAGCGATTTCACTTCACTTCACTTCTTACCTACGCAAAAGGGGTATTGTAATAATACTGCTGATGCTGAAATCTTGGCCTTTTTGCACAGGAGCAGAATTGAGTCGTAGAGACAAGAGTTCTGGGTGAAATAGAAAAGAATAGTTCTATTGGTGCCAGGCAAAGGAGGACATAGCAGGCTCTTGCCCTCAAAATTGTGTGTCCCCAGCCTGAGAGAATTTGATGAAGAGTCTTATAGCAACAGTTCATGGGTGGTGGTTGTTGTTGTTCAGTCGCTCAATCATGTCTGACTCTTTGTGACCCCATGGACTCCAGCCAGGTTTCCCGGTCCTTCACCATCTCCTGGAGTCTGCTCAAACTCATTTCCACTGAGTTGGTGATGTCATCCAACCATCTTGTCTTCTGTCATCCTCTTCTCCTCCTGCCTTCAATCTTTCCCAGGGTCTTTTCTAATGAGTGGGGTCTTCACATCAGGTGCCCAAAGTGTTGGAGCTTCAGCCTCAGCATCAGTCTTTCCAATGAATACTCAAGGTTGATGGAGGCTGCTGATAAGATAAGGATGTAGGCAGCCCCAGCAGTTCTCTAATCTGGTCTCAGATAACCTTGATGATGCCAGATCATGGCATCTGGTCCCATCACTTCCTGGCAAATAGATGAGGAAGCAATGGAAACAGTGACACACTTTATTTTGGGGGGCTCCAAAATCACTGCAGATGGTGACTGAAGTCACGTAATTAAAAGACTCTTGTTCCATGGAAGAAAAGCTATGACCAATCTAGACAGCATATTAAAAAGCAGAGACATTACTTTACCAACAAAGGTCTAGTCAAAGCTATGGTTTTTCCAGTAGTCATGTATGGATGTGAGAGCTGGACTATAAAGAAAGCTGAGAGCTGAAGAATTGATGCTTTTGAACTGTGGAGTTGGAAAAGACCCTTGAGAGTCCCTTGGACTGCAAGGAGATCCAACCAGTCCATCCTAAAGGAAATCAGTCCTGAATATTTATTGGAAGGACTGATGCTGAAGCTGAAACTCCAATACTTTGGCCACCTCATGTGAAGAACTGACTCATTTGAAAAGACCCTGATGCTGAGAAAGATTGAAGGTGGGAGGAGAAGGGGATGACAGAAGATGAGATGGTTGGATGGCATCACTGACTCAATGGACATGAGTTTGAGTAAACTCCAAGAGTTGGTGATGGACAGGAAAGCCTGATGTGCTGTGGTCCATGGGGTCGCAGAGTCGGACACGAATGAGCAACTGCACTGAACTCAGCAGAACCTTGATGAGTTTCTCTAGGTCCTTAAATCTAGCCTCAGGCACTTTCTTGGCTGCTCCTCCCTTGATTAGAAGTCAAGGAAGGTCCTGGACGCTGGAGTCTTTCCCCTGCAAGCAGAAAAGGGGGGACAGAAGGACTTCTGTGCCCTGGAGCCCCACAGGGTGCTGCTTGGTTTTACTACCTCACATGTGTGTGTTACTTGTTCAGTCCAGTCTGCTTTTTGCGACCGCATGGACTGTAGCCCACCAGGCTCCTCTGTCCATGGGATTTCCCAGGCAAGAATACTGGAGTGGGTCGCCATTTCCTACTCCAGGGGATCTTCCAAACCCAGGAACTGACTTCCATGGTGGCTCAGACAGTGAAGCCTCTGTCCGTCTAGTCAAGGCTATGGTTTTTCTTGTGGTCATGTGTGGATGTGAGAGTTGGACTGTGAAGAAGGCTGAGCACTGAAGAATTGACGTTTTTCAACTGTGGTGTTGGAGAAGACTCTTGAAAGTCCCTTGGACTGCAAGGAGATCCAACCAATCCATTCTGAAGGAGATCAGCCCTGGGATTTCCTTGGAAGGAATGATGCTAAAGCTGAAACTCCAGTACTTTGGCCACCTCATGCAAAGAGTTGACTCATTAGAAAAGACTCTGATGCTGGGAGGGATTGGGGGCAGGAGGAGAAGGGGACAACAGAGGATGAGATGCTTGGATGGTATCACTGACTCGATGGACATGAGTCTGAGTGAACTCTGGGAGTTGGTGATGGACAGGGAGTCCTGGCGTACTGTGATTCATGGGGTCACAAAGAGTCGGACACGACTGAGCAACTGAACTGAACTGAACAATGCGGGAGACCTGGGTTCGATTCCTGGGTCTGGAAGATTCCCTGGAGAAGGAAATGGCAATCCACTCCAGTACTATTGCCTGGAAAATTCCATGGACAGAAGAGCCTGGTAGGCTACAGTCCATGGGGTCGCAAAGAGTTGGACATGACTGAGTGAATTCACTCCCTCATTACAGGCAGATTCTTTACTGTCTGAGCCACTGGGTTGGAGGACCTCAAAGTGTTAATACTGCAAAATGAGTTAGTACCTGAAATCCCCGAAAAAGTTTATTATTGAGATGAAGAGGGGAAGGTGAGTCCCTCATGGCTAGAGCAGACAGCACCTCCATAGGGTACCTCCTCCAGAAATAGGAAGACAATGGGCTTTGAAAAGAGGGGCAAAGGTCTGCTTACAGCTTGGGAACACTTCTCATTTTGCTTTTTGTAGATGCCGATTACTTGGTGTGTGGTCAGGCCATTCAAGGTGGCTGTTCTCTTGGTTTCTGTAAATCCCGTGCCTGACCAGTGCCTGCTTCACCTACACGCTACTCACTTGAGCAGCCTTCCTGCATGCTTTCAGCTAGTGACTGTTCTTATCAGAGTGGTGGTTTCTCTGGTGACTAATGAACCCACCTGACGTCAATTCCCCTATAACTGGTAATCTCCCCTCCCCCCTGGGAGCTGACTGCTGCCATGTCCTTCATGTCGTCCTGCATACACGGTGGGGTGTCTCTTCAAGACCTTGCTCAGACATGTAAGCTCCCCCATCCATTAGCCCACTGATAACTCCTTTGCTGACTCCAGGCTCTTTCTTTGGTCTTGAAGCTGGGCAAGCACAGGCCTTGCAGGTATGTGGGGTGCTGCCCAGCACTTGGTTTACCAGGTTGATCTTGGCCCAGAATGTGGAAGAATAAGCCACACGTCTGACCTGTCTGTGGAACCACCCTCTTCCCTCTCCCCCGCTTCCTTTTGGAGGGTCTAGATCCAACCTCGCCCCCTGAGTAGTCTGGTTACTGACAAAGCCTGTGGGCATCGAGGATCCCACTGGTGTAGGGAGCACATGTGCTGAGCAAGGCTCTTTTGCTTACTAGCAACTGAAACCCAGATATTCTAAGGTAACTTAAGAAAGTTTTGGTTAAGTAAACAATCAGTGACGAAGTTGGGTGGGGCAGGCCTCACAGACAACACCTCTCTTGGTTCAGATCTCGGCTCTGCCTGTGTGTGACTCATTCTCTCACACTAGTGTGCACACCCAGGGCTGCAGCCACTAGTGCTTGAGGGTTCCGGCAAGGCAGGTGCTCCTCTGTCTTCTCCAAAGTTGTGCTTGTGGCCTTGTGAGGTTATTCAGTGTTCACAGACGAAGAGGCATATGCACGCGTCAGAGCTAGGGTTTCATTTTGTAAGATAAAGGCCACATCTGAGAGCGTGTTTATCTCCTCAGACCTTAAGTGACAATAAGCAAAAAGCGAATGATGTCAGGAGGGAAAACCAGTGCACAGCAGAATGCCGTCTGCACAGACCTTTGATCTGAGTCCACCTGGGCTGGTTTTGAAATGAGCTGTGTAACTCACGAGCTTTGGAAAAATGCTGGAGCAGAGGCAATTTTCCCTACTGCACCTGAGTAAACAAAGTTTCCTGAGATTGCATCCTTAGTTCTCCTTCGTTGAACATCAATCCCCATTTTAGAAGGGATGCTCATATTTCTAAATTCATATTTTCCATGACCAAAGACCAATTTAATATTATTCTGATGCCACTTGAGAGAAGAGGTAAAATTCCTAGATCACTGGAAGAAATAATATACAGTCCAGAAAGAAAAGAAACTAGAAAAGGTAAGATTCTGAAGAAGTGAACAGAAATAAGGCTGGAATCAAAGTACTGTTCACTAGAACAAAAAGGTGACAGAGAAGAAAGTGAAGAACCAGGGTAGTATCCAAGAAATGGAGTGAGAAGCTATAAGATCTCCTCAGAAACAAATACAGAATAGATAGAAACAGACAGACAGATAGATATGAATTAATGGACCCAGGCATGCTGAGGCGTCTTCCTAGATAGCACAGAGTTGAGTGGATATCATCTCAGACCCACTCACAGATGTCCACATTGGACAGAAAAACAAGAGGTCAGAGGGAATTTTCAATATTTGTAAATGATGAGGCAGAGACCGAAGACCTAAGGAATATGCACGGTATTGTTGTTACTTCTCACAAGCTGTCTATGGGATTTGGGGAGAGAAATTTACTGCGGAAGTGGTTTTCTACCAGATGGTACGAGCCGATTTGGCATTCTGGACCTTCACACAAACAGCTGGGATGTGGTGTTTCTAACTAGAGGGGAAAGGAGCCCACAAAGATAGAGAAGAACAGTCTTGCCCAGAGACTAGCTGACTTGCTCAGGAAGATTCTAAAGGAAAGCCTATTAGGTTTTTTGTTCCTTTTTAAGCCTATTCGTTTTTTAAAAATAAAGATACACAGTAATAAAGATAATAATGATTCAAAAGTTTACTGGACAGAATAAATCTTAATTTTAAACAATGAATAGATACAATAACTTATGTACTTATGAGAAAAGTTCAAATAGTAGCTGAGAGGTTTTTATACAAAATATGAGTGAGGATGGAGGGAAACAAAACAAGTATGACATGGAAAGAAGACCAAGCAGGCAGGAAGTTCCCAGTGACTTTCATGAGGAAAGTGGTTGAGAAACAAAATACTTGTGGCCTCGGTTTCCCCAATGTGGAGGAAATGGCCAGTAAGGTAAATTTATAAATTTAGTTAACTAAGACTGATATGTTGAAATTCAAAAGTAGAATGTGATGGAAGACCTTACTTTATTCAAAGGAAACATGTATTAATGTATTGAGATAATGTGCAGCAACTGTCATGAAATCAGTGTATTCATCGAGCACGTATAATCTTTCAGGAGCCATTCTATATATTGGAATCCAACAGCTGCTCTCAAGGAGCGTATAGTCCATGATCTCAAACTGCTTTTTGAATTCATCCAGGTATGCATGCATGTAGCCCTCCAGGCTTCTCTGTCCAAGGGATTCTCCAGGCAAGAATACTGGAGAGGGTTGTCATGCCCTTCTCCAGGGGATCTTCCCTACTCGGGGGTGGAAACTGAATCTCCTGTGGCTCCGGTATCGCAGGCAGATTCTTTACCACTGAGCCCTCAGGGGACCATCATCCAGGTATAAATAATCCCAAAGTGTTCTAGTGGGTAAATAAGGACACACCTGCAAGAAAGCTGTATTAATTCACTGAACGTTTGAGTTGTGATCAGTCTTTGAAACCACACACACAGCAGAGGGAAAGATGGACACAGAACCAAGGATGACTGCACGGCTAGACAGATGTGTAAGAACACTATCAGGAAAAACAAAGCCCCAGTGGAGACAGGCCTTGATTTTTTTCCTTCAGTAAACATTATGGAACAACAGCATGCATACCACAAAGCACAACAATCACAATCGTATCATACATTCATTTTCACAACTGAACACATCCATATAACCAGCACCCAGATTAAAAAATACCCAGAATACAGCCAGCACCTCTAAAAATCTCCTCATGGCTTTTCTAATCATTAAGCACCCCAACCCTCACGCTTGGCTAAGGCTAACTGCTATCTTGACTTCTAACACTATATCTTAGTTTTGCCAAAAATAGTTCACTTTCTTAAAACTGCTTTGCTCAGGTATAATCTGAATATATTTAAGTGTGAAATTAAACAACACCCAGTCAAGGTACTGAACATTTCTTTCCGTCACTCTTGAAAAGTTCCTATGTCCCTTGGTAACCCATCCCTCCTACTACCCCTATCCGTAGGTAACCTCTGATCTGTTTCTGTCACTATGTTATTTGTATTTACTAGAATTTTATACAAATGAGATCTTACAATAAATGGGATCATACACACACACACACACACACACACACATATATATATATATATTTATTTTTTTTTTTTAGCTCTTGTCTTCTTTTACTCAGTGTAATGATTTTCAGATCCATCCATGTTGCTTCATAAGTCAGTGATTTGTTCTTTTCTTTGCTTGAGTAGCATCTATTGCATGGCTACATCACAATTTGTTCATTCATTCACTAGCTGGCAGAAGACATTTGGGTTATTTACAGGCTTATGGTTATTACAAATAAAGTTGCACAAAGTTGCTGTGAACCTCCATGATCAAGTCTTTGGAGAAACATAAGCTTTCACTTTTCTCGAGCAAACACCTAGGAGTAGAATGGCTAGATTGTACTGTGTGTTTAACTCCTTAAGATGCAGCCAAACTGTCTTCCAAAGTGATGTATGAGAAGGCCAATTGTGTCCCATTCTCACCACTACTTGCTATTATCAGTCTTTTAAAAATATATATTTATTCATTTAGGCTGCAGTGAGTCTTAGTCATAACACGTGGGATCTTCAACCTTTGTTATGGCAGGCAGACTCTTAATTTCAGCATGTGGGATCTAATTCCTTCATGAGGGATTGACCCCAGGCCCCCTGTATTCGGACCATGGAGTCTTAGTCATTGGACCAGGGAAGTGTCTATGCTTAGCTGTGCTTAGTCGCTCAGTCATGTCAGACTCTTTGCGACCCCATGGACTGTATCCCTCCAGGGTCCTCTGTCCATAGGGATTCTTCAGGCAAGAATACTGGAGTGGGTTGCCATGTCCTCCTCCAGGAGGGAAGTCCCTACTATCTGTCTTTTTAAAGTTTAGTTACTCTAGGGGATGTATAGTGGGGTTTCATTGTGGGTTTAGTTTGCATTTTCCTGATGACTAGTGATGTGAATCATCTGTTTATGCCCTTCTTTGCCATTTTAATAAATTATTTTGTGAATTGTCTGAGTGATTTTTTTTTAATGCCACTATCAGTTAAAGAGACTTACACAAATGTTCAGAGGAAGAGAAGGGAGAGTGGACCACAGATGCAGTGTTGCTGGATAATAAGGACAATGCAGACTCTTTAACACTTCTTTTGCTTTAGGCTTCTATTTCAGGGGAAGATCTGCAGTCTATAAGGAGGAAAGGCAGGCTGCATATAGGAAGAAATAGTGGATCCATAAAACAAATTGGAGAGTGAGGGAGAGACCTAGTGATCCACCAATAATCATCTCCCCCTTCTTTCTTTTGGGCTTCCCCGGTGGCACAGTGGTTAAGAGCCCACTGCCAATGTGGAAGACCTGGGTTCGATCCCTGGGTCAGCTGGAGAAGGAAACGGCAATCTACTCAATATTCTTGCCTGGAGAATCCCCATAGCCAGAGGATCCTGGTGGGCGACAGTCCATGGGGTAACAAAAGAGTCAGACACCACTGAGTGGCTAAGCACAACCAATGCAGGAGAAACAAGAGACACAGATTTGATCCCTGGGTCAGGAGGATCCCTTGGAGTAGGAAATGGCAACCCACTGCAATATTCTTGCCTGGAAAATTCCATGGACAGAAAAGCCTAGGAGGCTACAGTCCATGGGTTTGCAGAGTCAGACATTACTGAGCACGTACACCCACCTTCTTTCTTTAGAATCTCTGAGTTTAGTTAGATATAAAGTGGCCAACCTCTCTTGTTTCCCAGGTCTGCAGGGATTCCTTGGATGCAGGACGTCCTAGAAAAGACCTTGGTAAACCTAGGGAGGTCCTTGGCCATTAAAAACGAAGATGGCTATTTCCCAGGCTCCTGTTCAGCTAGATGTGGCCATGCAATAAAGTTATGACCGATGACATAAAGCAAAGGTGATGTCTGAACTTTCTGGAGTATTCACTTTAAAGGAAAGAACATGTTGTGTTCTGCTCTCTTTCTTTCCTTTTTGCCTTCCCACTGGCTCAGATGAAAAAGTGAGAGCAGGAGCTGGCATGCCCATCCTAATCCATGAGATAGAAGCTGCAGGTTAAGAATGCCACAGTAACAGGAGAGAAGGACGAGGAGCCCCTGATTATTATGAAGCTGCCATAACAACCAGAGGTGCCTACTCAGCTTTTCCGTAAGAGAGACATAAATTTTGATTTTGCATAAGCTAATATTCAGACCTCCTTTTAAAGTTTTCTACATAATACAGTATACAAGAGCTCAACCAGGCAAGCTAAATGGTTTAAATGGATATAAATGAGAGTTTTTGAAGGGCTTCCCTGGTGGTCCAGTGGCTTAAAGTTCATGTTCCCAAGGCAAGGGGCCTGGGTGTGACCCTTCGTTGGGGAGCTAGATCTTGCATGTTGCAATGAAGATTGAAGATCCCAAGTGCTGCAGCTAAGAACCTGTATAGCCAAATAAATAAAATGTTTTAATTAAATATATATTTTTTAATCTTAAAAAGAAGGAAGAAGGCCTAAACAAACTGCAAACTGGTAAATTTGATGACAGTCTTGGGTCATTTTCTAGAGTGGATTAATAAAATGATGCTGGTGAGTCACTTAAAAAGGCAACACAGATTGCTAGGCTTGGACATGGTTGCACCAAGAACAAGTCTTGTTAAACTTGTTCTGTTTCACTCTTTCGAGATGTTTACTGTACTGGTAGCTCAGCAAAATGTGTGCCTGTAATAAGGTTACTGACAAGAACTAGGTAGCATTCATGCAGACTTGTTCTGGATACACCTAGGTGGATTAATAATCAGTTGAACATTCATACCCAAAGGGTTTTGTGTAATGTATCAACATCAATTTGGAAGGAAATTTCAAGAGGGAAGCTTTGATCTAGCTTAATATTTTATCAGTGATTTGGATGACTAGACAGTGAAGTACTCATCCTATTGGCAGATGACAAGAAAGACAGTACGTACTAAAGAAGACAAAATCAGAACTAAAAGCTCTTGCTGGCTAGACTGGAAGGATGAAACGAAAAAACTGAAGTGATAAATGTGTGCTTATATACTGAGATTTTTAAAAATCTAATAAAAAATGGGGGAGATATGAATTATCATTAAGTATTTTAGGTGACGGCTCTAAATGAGTCAACAGGGCAAAACTGAGGCAGTCCTGGCTGACTCTGTTAATGGTATGACAGCATCTGCCATGGAGGGATATGGTTCTGTTGGCAATGTTCACAGTGGCAGTTCTCATGTCATGATCTAAAAGATGTGTAAATAGAGGCACGGCTTGCAGGAGTGGAGGAGACATAAAACTGACCTCAAATGTTGGAGGGCTCTCCTGTGGCATCCTGACTGTCCTTCACTCTGATGCCTGCATTTCACTCACGTGTATACAACTATCTCCGTGCTCCAGACCCTCAGCTTGCCAGTCTATTCCTGCTGCTTATCCTCAGACACTGGTTCATCCTGCTGCTCTCTACTTTGGGAACATTGTCTTTCTGACCTGAGACCTTGATATCGAGGACACTGGGTAGACACAAGAGTGAAGAAAGTAAGGATGAGCAGTGTGAATGGTTACACCCCAAGAACTTCCCGTTCAAGCAGTGTCTTTTCAGATTGTGAGATGCACCCAGAAGGCAGTTAAAAGCAGTAACTATTTTTCTTTTGTGGTGGGGGATGCTTTGCTGTGCAACTTGTGGGATCTTAGTTCCCCAGCAGAAATTAAACCTGTGCCCTTAGCATAAAAGGATGGAGTCCTAACCACTGGGCTGCCGGGAATTCCCAAAAGTAACAACTTTTTAATGTGTTCTTTTCTCTGAAGTGTAGAAGTTGCTGTGCTTCTGAGGCTTACTGGGTAATATGGGGCAGTATGATGAACTACATACCTTAAATAACCATGCCAAAGATACAACTAAAACTGCTGAATACAATTTTAAAATACATGTCTTTAAAAATGCATTACTGAACTTGCAGGAAAAATGCCTCACAAGCCAAAAATGAAATGAAAGTTGAATCCAGGGAGGGAAGATGGCCCTGAGGTTGGCTTTTGCCTTGAGACCATCAGCCCAAGTGACCCTGATCTGTCAGTAGGTAGTCCTTCAGGATAGGAAAATAGAAGCCCAAATCCAAGGCCTGCCCAAGTGTAAAATCAAAAGGATATCCTGTGTAATGTCGGGAACCCCCAAGGAACATAGTATTGATAAAATGATAAATTACAAAGAAATCCACCCTAATGAAAAAGACAACAAGGAATCATGTCGACTTTGGATTTGGGGAGAGGGAGAAAAGTCTACCTGGTAAGTAGTAAAGTAAGTCTACCTGGTAAATCTGCTGGTAAGGAGTGTAAGTCTGTCTTAGTCAGCCTCATATGAGTTTTGTCCTGTATTCAACTATCTACAAGGTTCTAAAAAAAACTTAGTCTAAAAAGTTAAAGTAATTTCAGGCTCCTAGAGAAGCAAGTCAAATCTTTTGTGAAAAGTTGAAGTCAGACCTTAAAGAATTTCCAGAAAAGTTCCAAAGAACAGGAGCTCACTCTCAAGTACTACGGATATGCAAGAAAACAAGGCAATCCCAGTGAGAGCAGACAGAAGACTCAATCTACAAAAACTTCTATTAAGTGGAATAAAAACTTAGTCTAAAAAGTTAAAGTAATTTCAGGCTCCTAGAGAAGCAAGTCAAATCTTTTGTGAAAAGTTGAAGTCAGACCTTAAAGAATTTCCAGAAAAGTTCCAAAGAACAGGAGCTCACTCTCAAGTACTACGGATATGCAAGAAAACAAGGCAATCCCAGTGAGAGCAGACAGAAGACTCAATCTACAAAAACTTCTATTAAGTGGAAGTATCATATACTAACTATAAAACAAATTTGCCTAATTTGTATATAGAAATAAAAAGGGGAGAGAAATATGACTAGAGAAAAAGAGCAATAAGAAAAATAACCAAGGATAATTTTAAACGACCAAAAAGAAGTTCTAGAAAATGAAAAATATAATAGTTTCAAGAACAGGCAAAAGGCCAGTTAAAAAGTAGATGTTTTAAATAACATTATAAGCCAGGTAGATCTAATAGTCATGTGTATAACATTCTAATAGCATCAGAAATTGTATTCTTCTCAAATGCACATAGAACATACTCCAGAATAGACCATATTCTAGGGCATAAAACAAGCCTCAATAATAGAAATCAATATTGAAATTATACACAATATGTAATCTGAACAAAGTAGAATGAAATTAGAAGTCAATAACAGAAGAAGTTTAGGATACTTATTAAATTAAAAAATATATTCCTAAATAACCAATAGGTCAAAGAAGAATTCACAAGAAAAATTAGAAAATACTTTGAGATGAATGTGAAAATGACACACAAATAAAACAGGGCTTAGAGGGAAATTTATACCTGCAAACACCTATATTTAAAAAAGAAAGAAAGAAAGAAAAATCTCAATCAAGAGCCTAAGAAATTAGAAAAAGAAGAACAAATTAAACCCAAAACAAGCAGAAGGAACAAAATCATAGAAACTAGAGAGAAAATAAATAAAACAAAGAATATAAAACCAAAAGAGAAAAATCAACAAA